>PVJO010006500.1:0-88873 GCA_004026905.1 Hystrix cristata
CATACTTTTAAGTGAAATAAATCAGACACTCATGAATACACATCGAATTGTCTCTCTGATATGAGAAATCATAACTGTAAATAAGGACAAAGAGGTGTAATAGATATTATATAAAAGGAAGATAATATACAAAGGAGAGGAGTACTAGAAAGAAAGAAGGGGAAAAGCAGAAAGGCAACAAAGGAAAGAAAAGGGAAAGAGAAAATATGGAAAATTAAGAATAAACCTGCTCTAATTAGGGAGGGAGGGATGGGGAAGAGGGGAGAGAACCAAGATGCATCATGTACAGGTACAAAATAAATGTGATGAATGTAACCATTATATGTAAAATGTACCGATACATGTTCTTGGTTTAAAATAAAATAAAATAAAAAAGACTTTCAGCTAGAGCTATCAGTTCTGAAGATTTCTGACATAGGACATGACCTTGTGGAAATTAACTGAAAATTCAAATTGTTTTAATAAATGTGAAAAAACCTCAAAAATGTGAGATTAGATGTCTTAACCCCAGAAAATAATTCTAAATGTTCAAGCAATTTGCTGATGCATAACCATTTGCAGTTGTATTTTAAATTTTTTCAGGTTATCTTTTCATCAGGTAAAAGCCTTCTTGGCTTATCAGTTTAATAAACAATTCTGGAGACTCTGGAGTTTATCGAAACTGCTTGCGCTACTTTGTTGTCATTTCTCTTACACAGAAATACAAGCTATACTGCGGAGATTCTCTGCAAAGCTCATTTGGACTTCAGAGGAAAGCAGCTGTCTTCAGGACACATCAGGGGTCACACCTTTCCAGATGACTTTTGAGGCAAGTTTTATTGTTCTTATAAACTACTGATGACTTGATTCTTATTTTTCTATACATCTAATAATAGGAAAGAATAGCCTACCTTTATCACAGTTCCAAGTTAAAGTAAAATAATAAACATTGATTCCCAAACTTGCCTGTCCGAGGACTAGCTAGCAGAATTTTTTCCCATTCTATAAGTTGTCTCTTCACTCTGTTGGCTGTTTCTTTTCCTGTGTAGAAGCTTTTTAATTTGATAGGATCCCATTTGTTGATTCTCGATATTATTTCTTGTGCCATTGGGATTCTGGTCAGAAGGTTCTTGCCTATACCTTTGTCTTCAAGAGTTTTACCTATTTTATCTTCCAGCAGATCTAGTGTCACTGTTTGAACATTTAGATCTTTGGTCCATTTTGATTTTAATTTAGTACATGGTGAGAGAGATGGGAGATAGATTCAATCTTCTACATGTGGATATCCAGTTTTCTTAGCAGCATTTATTAAAGAGGCTGTCTCTCGTCTGTATTCCCAGGTGATTCCTAATGTGCAGGCAAACTTGTGAACCACTAAAATAATTCTTTATTTGAATTTGTATTTCCTGGTAAAGAAAACAAAAATTGATTCCTAGCATAGATTCTGTTAGTATATATTTTTTTTCTGTTGGTTTAGTGATCTCTATATTGATTTCTTTGATGAACAGATTTTTAAGAGTGACAGTTGAGTTCTCTGTTATCTTTACAATTTTTCTGGTCTCCTGTTTTTCCTTCCAGAGTTGGTACAGATGCAGAGAATTAGAATGCTTTAAACTTTCTCTCAGCACTTGGGGAGCCTGTCTCACTTTTGAGTAATTATATGCTCCTTCCAAAAAGGGGTGGTTATAGTATCAGGACAACTGATAGCCCTGGCTGTGCCTTATCTTCCTTGGGAGAATGGAAGGAAAACAATCTGGATCAATTAATGGTTAGTCAGCTCTGAAACTACTAAAGTCAAGTAGCAATAAAAAGGTTGATTCCAGTGAACCAAGGAAAACAGTTCTAGGGCATGAAGTCATGTATTTTAGCCAGTCTGAACAAACAATGATAATTTACATACCTAACATTTATAAATGTTTAAGCCTCCTGACAGTACTAAAAAGTAGATAGGACAAGTGTTGCCCCACTTTACAGAAAAGAAAACAGATTTAGAGAATTTGAGTGACTTTCCCTTCATCAAAAGCAAAGTGACAAAAGTTAGAACTTGAAGTTTGAATCACATAGGTTAGTGCTATTTGAGTATTTACTTATTCATTCAGAAACCTGTGTCTGTTCAAGTAAGTTGCACTGAGCTAGATATTTGTATTTGTCCAAATCATGTTACTCAATTCCAGAGAACTCGAAATGTAAAGGAAAAAACTGATGTGTAAAAAAATAGTTACAATATAGTGTGATATAGCTCCTGACAGAGGTAAGCCCTGAGTATTGTGCTAGCAGGGAGCAAGGTTACCTAACACAAGGGAAAAGGGTCAAGATCTAGAGGCCCTGATGAGACTGGAAAACAGATTTACTGAGCATAAGGGGTTCAAACACTTGAGAAGGTTGAGGAAGATGTTGCTAGAGTTATAAAATTTCTCTTTTTTCTTTATTGCAAAAAATATTTCCCTCAGAAAAATCAAAGTATTACCTAAGCAAACATTTAGAGCATACATAATTTGGCCTATCAAGGAATCCATACTTAATACCATCTTCGCACATGAGAGTGGGACATTTCAATATAAGATTTCCAGAATGGGCCAGTTTCATTCTGAAATAGCTGAAAGTGAGTGATGTCAAGGTCATCGTCATGATTCAATATTGTTTTCTGCCGCCTGGGAAATACTTTGTATTTTTTCTTAAATTTAAATTCACTGCTTTTGTAGGTATGTGAGGCTGGCATATTGAGTTTCTAACAGAGCAGTGAAAGTGTCTCCTTCTCTCCCTGTATCCCTCTTTTCCTCTTTCCCTCTCTCCTTCTCTCCCTCTCTCCTCTCCCTCTCTCCCTCTCTCCCTCTCTCCCTCTCTCCTTCTCTCCTTCTCTCCCTTTCTTTCTCTCTCCGCCTCTGTGTATGTCTCTGTCACTGTCTCTGTCTTTCTGTCTCTCTCCTCTTTCTCCTCTGTCTCTCTCCATCTCTTTCTCTCTGTCTGTCTCTCTGTCTCTCTTTCTGTCTGTGTCTGTCTTTCTCTGGTTCCTCTGTCCGACTGTCTTCTTTCTCCTCTTCTCTGTCTCTCTCTCTCTGTCTCTCCATCTCTCCCCTTTCCCTATTCTATGAATAGATCTTAAAATGGCTTTATGCTTTGTCTTAATTATCCTCTGCTGACCTGACATTAGGTTTCTTTATTCTGTCAGTCTGAGTTAGATGCCAGTCCTTGTGGTGTTTCTTTAGCACCTCGTATATCTATTTTAAAACTTTTCACATTATCATGTGAATTGTCTTTCTCTTCTGAATTGTGAACTTTTCTAATTCAGAGAATATCTTATTGAACTCTGAAAGCCCAGGTATACATAATAAGCAACATAGATGTTTTATGAGTGAATAAATGCACATATTGAATGGTCATACATAAGTGCTGCCTGTCAGACTCCATAAAAATAATGATGGATTATGTATTAATACCATTCATGAGAAGATTTTTTGTGTGTGTGCTGCTGGTATTGAGCCCAGGACCTTGTATGATGCTAGGCAAGAGCTCTACCACTGAGCCACACCCCAGCCTGTATTACCCATTCAGGTAGCTGGCTGTCTGCAATGTAATGGATTGTGTCTATCATGTAATGGATTGTGGACCTTGGAGTTAGATATAGATTTGGATTCCAGTGCTGCCACTTAACTAGCTATGCGTGACCTTGAATAAATTAATTAGCTTAGTGATCTTATGATCCTTTTCTTTAAAATGGGGGTGGTTCCTGTTTGAACATGAACTGTTTGGCATGTAGCAGGTGTTCAGTAAATGGTAGCTGTCATCATTATTAATTGTAGCCCCTCTCTGGTAGCTGCAAAAGGAATTTTTCTTATTTAGTTGCCTCACTGTTAGATATTTTAATTATACCTCTCTATGATACACCCTATAATCTCCAAGGTTACAGAGATTAGAAACTGTTCCAAGAAGTTGTTTCAGAAGTGTCAAGTACAAAATGCTCTTAAGGAACCATTGCTTTTCTATGGTTTAGGCATCTTATAGTAGAAAATTTACAATGAAGTATATGACTATGATACGTATATGGCAGTTGCTATTTAATTCTCACTATTTACAAGCATGAATAATTCTAGACTTTTTAGACTTTTCTAATAATCCCTTAGCTATTTATCTAATAATATTTTCCAAATATCTTTTAATAATCCCCACCTATTGCACAGGTATTACTCCCTCAAATTTGCAGTGATCCTCCTGACTCAGCCTCCTGAGTGCTGGGATTACAGGTGTGCACCACCATGACTGGCTGACTGTACTTTCATTTTCCTGGACTTACTCATTTTCTAGGAGACTGTTTATAACTTTGGTTTTAGGGATACTGTACTAAATATAGTGAATCAATATAGGAAAGTGGTTAATACTAAAGATTTGGAGCAGAGAGGTGTGGTAACCTGTAATCCCAGCACTCTGGGAAGTTAAAGTAGGAGGGTTGCAAATTCAAGCCCAGCCTGGACACTTTAGTGGTTTTGCAAGACCGTGTCCCAAAATAAAAAATAGAGAGAGCTGGGATGTAGCTCAGTATGAAGCCCCTGAGTTCAATCCCCAGTACTATTAAAAAAAAAAAAAGGAAATGATTTTGAACCAAGTCAACCTGGCTAACACTGGGCGAGTCATTTAACATCTTTGAAGTTTTTTTTCATTATAGATGGGTTATATGTATCTAATAAGGTTCTCATGAAAGGTAAATGAGGTGATATAGTACCATTTCTAGACTAGAGAAATCCATCATTAAAAGCTAATCTTAGTTGGGCACAGTGGCACATGCCTATAATCCTAGCACTCTAGGAGGCTGAAGCAAAAGAGGATCATGAGTTTGAGCCCAGTCTAAGTAACATAGTAAGTCCTGTCTCAAAACTTAAATAAAAAAGGGCAAGGGATGTAGCTCAGTGTGAAGGCCCTGGGTCCAATCCCTAACATAAAAATAAAAGGAAGTGAAGCATCCTAGTATATTGGAAAAGGCATAGGCAATTGGTATTAAAAAGACTTAAGGTCAAATTCTGTCTCTGTCACTGAAGACCTGAATGACTGTAGACAACTTGCTTATATTCTCTGATACCTCCCCATGTTTTCACCTACAAACTTGGATAGTAACACCTACTTTATAGGACTGTAGTGAGATGATGTATATATAAAACCTACATAGTGCTTGTCACATTGCAGGCATTCAACAAGTGGTATCTATTAGTGTTACAAAGTATAATATGCTTTCAGAGATAAAGATTCTTAAAACCACTCTGTAAGGTAGACAAGGCATACACACACACACACAGAGCACACAGCACACATATATACATATATATGTACATATATATATTTTTTGGTTCTCTCTCCATATATATGTATATTTTTTTGAGAAACAAGAAATGTGTACACACTTCAGGAAAAGAAAAACTTGTATAAATATTTTAATACTAAATTTATTGAGACATGAGATTAATAGAAGTTACCTTTGGCGTCCACAATTACAAGAGGTGCTCAAAATGGTGGCCATTAGCTTCCAGACATTTATTAGTATGGTGAACTGCTGCTTAAGTAACCTTGGTCATCAAGATTGCTGCACATGCATTTTCAACTTCTTTTAGGGCCAGCATTGTAGTGGTTTTTCTGTGATATACAACAGCCTTTAGGGGGCCCCATACAAAGGTAACACCATCTGTTGAAAAAACATTATACTGTTTTCTTTTCCTAAAGTGTTACATACATTTTTTGGTGGACTCTGTGTGTGTGCACATGCATGCAGTTATGCTTATAAAGATGAATACAGTACATATGTCGTATAACTTTACCCTTTTCTCATTCTGCCTTCCTACTCTTCCTCCCTTCAGCATGGTTGTGTATTTATTGTGTGCCAGTCACTATGATAAGTGTTTCCATATACATTTTATCCTTGTTTTGCAGATTAGGAAATGAGGTCTAGAGCAGTGAAGTAATTTCTTCCATGTTAATTTAAGTAATTTCTACAAACTAATACAGGAAGACAGGTCTTCTGACTTTGGAGTTTTCTGCTGTACAACTTTTGCTTATAGATGAATATTTGGAGAAATGGATTGATGTTCAAAATAGGTTCCTTTTATTGTCTGCTCCTTTGACTCTACTCAGGGTCTTAAAATAAATTGTTCCAAAGCTCATTAGGAGAGTAAAGACTGACTTATTTTTCTCAACTCATTTGAAGTATACTATTTGTTCTAAAAGGTGGTTTTGACATTGTAGGATTTAGCTGATCTTAATTCATGTGTCTTCTGAAGCTCCATGAAATAGGTACTCTAACTCAAGAAGTGATGGCTATTTAGATTGCTTTTTGTGTATAATTTCCATTCTCCAAGATGTTTCTTCTGGGATGTCTAAAAAAACTTTATGAAGTGTAATTACTTTTATAAGAGGAAATGCCATATTTCATTCATTCGTGCATTTCATTCATTTGTGTACACAAGTTTGTGTACAAAGTGTGTTCGTGTGCGAAGTATGATCAAAATATAGTGAATGTTTACATTTTAAAAAGAATTTACAGTAAAAGGCACATTGCTATTAATCTCCTTCAAAATACTCTGAACATACTTTGAACACACTTATCCCATCAGTCTTGACACTTTCTGAAGCAGTTCTGGAAGTGCTCTTTCATAACTGTCTTTTATTGCACGGTTGTAGCTGCCTTGATGTCTTGAACTGATTCAAAACAGTTACCTTTCACTGTCATTTTGATGGGGAAGTATCAGAAGTCACATTGTGCCAGATCTGGTGAGTAAGGTAGATGCAGACACACTGTGATGTTTTTACAAATCTGCCTTTCCACTGGATGGCACTCAGCAGTGGCATTCATTGTATTCTTGATTCTTGGTGAGGACTTCCAGAACTGCTTCAGAAAGTAACAGGAAACAATGGGAGTATTTTGAGGGGGATTAAGGCAATGTGTGTTTTACTGTAATAATTTTTAAAAACTTTCAACATTAACTATATATTTTGGTCACAGCTCATATATGTGGTGGATATTTTTGTTGTGTGTTACAGGTTAATGAAAATCCCAGAACTTTGATGACAGATTGTCAGGTTATAAAGCATTTTTTACACAAAATCAGCATAGTACACCACAAGGTAAGCTCTTCTTTTGTACAATAATGTCTCTCTTGTTTAGTCATGTTTCCCAGAGACCTCTACTCTGTAGTACATGGAAAGTTACAATTTTCTTTTTTCAAGGAAGATGATTACAACTTTTAATATTGGATCGATTTGGTTTCTGTGGCCTTTGGACAGTTCTTTTCTTTCTCCTCCCTGTCTTTCCCTCCCTCCTTCCCTTCCGGAACCCAGGACCTTGTGCATGCGAAGCACACACTCTACCACTGAAGTACATTCTTAACCCAGGCAATCTGTGGCATAGCTGAGAAGGCTCTCGATATAGAGAGCTTTCTTTCTTTATTTTTTTTTAAAGGTGCCAAAAAGTTTGTTTGAAAAGTGTAGGGCAAATGGTTATGAGAGAAACCAGCTCTGCAGAGTGAACTTGAGCTGAACAAAGAGAAAAAGAGGGTAAAAGCAAAAATAAAAGTACACACTGTGTCTGTGAAACATAGTGCAGGCTAGTTTGTAAACTCATCCACGATAGCTGAGAATTTTCTTTTGGATTCTTATTTTCACCTTCTTACCACTTCATTGTATTACTTCAGATACCCCTTTTCCCTCCTTTGTTGTTCATTTTGCTGTTAAATTGAGATAATAAACCTTACAGGTGATCACTTTCTTTTCTGAAGTGACTGTAAAAGCAAATAAGGAAATTTGGATGAAAATATTTTAAACACTGAACAGCTAATTTTTTATTACCTATAGTCAGATATATTTATAAATGTGAACATAGTTGAGTATGTCTTATAACTTCCTCCCTTTCTCCTGCTGTCTTACTTTTTCTGTCTTCAGAGTGGTTAATTGTTTATTGTTCTCCAGTTACTCTCCTAAGTGCCTGCACACACCCCTCTATTTAAGCCTCACATCACCCCCCCATGAAGTAAGTTTTGTATCACCATCTGCCTTATGGCTGAGAAAACTATGGTATAGAAGTTTAAAAAATTTGTAGAGTCAGGATTTAAATCTAAGCAATCTGGCTCTAGAGTCCCTTTTTACTTTATGTTACATAGAAAGAAAAATGTAGAGTGAATGTAGGGAATGATAAGAAAGAACAGTGATGTAAATTGGAGAGAGGACATAAGCTAGATGGAAATGGGGAAGGAAAAGCAAAGGAAAAAAGCAAAGAAGGGTTCATAAAAGAACAGAAATAACATTTGATATTTTCTTTTAAAAATAGGAGAAGGGGATAGGTTGGATGAATAGCAAAGGGGCAGGATTTCCTGATAATTTGTGACTAGCTGGAATTGCAGTATAGGAATTTGAACACAGGCATGTATTTAAGTATATTTAGTGAAACTGTAAGTGCAAAAGGTCAATAAAGAATATCCTTTTTCCTCCAGGTTCATCTATGTTGTTGCAAATGATAGGGTTTTCTTCTATTTTAAGACTGACTAGTACCCCACTGTGTATATTTACCACATTTTCTTTATCCATTCAGATAATCCAGGCACAGAGAGACAGATACCACATGGACTCACTTATGCCTGGTATTTTAAGTTGAATTCATAGAAGTAGAAAATAGAATGATGGTTACCAGGGTCTGAGGGAAGGTAGGAGGGAAGGAATAGGAAGAGGACATGTTTCAATTAGACAGGAGGAATAAGTTTTGGGGATCTACTGCCTTTCTGGAACAATCCTGACCCACTGTATGAGGACCCTAAGTGGCTATGAGACCTATGGAAGAGAGACATATCTAGGCTTGCATACCGTGCAATTTACTGGGGGGACTTAATGACAGAAGTGTTACTCTGTTTGGCAGCAAGACCATTTGGATCCCTGCAATTTGGGTCAGAAAGAGGGGCATATTTATGGGTTAGGACAAAATGACTTCATCCTAGCTAAAGTATACCTGGTTTAGCTTAAGGTAGAAGTGTCAGGTGCATCTGTGGAGCAGGGTCCAGTTATAAGTAAAGCTTCATATATGACAATAATGATTTTATCTGTTATAGTGCTAGCAATCTAGTCAGGAAAAGCCAAGTAGGGTTACTATGGGGCAGTTATAGTGATTACTGCTCAGGATGGCTGCAGGCATATCAAGCTGAATTCACACAGTGACACAGCAGGGTGATTATAGTCAACAATATATATTTCAAAAAAGTAAGTTAAGTGATAAATACATTAATCAGATTGATTTAATTACTTCATGTTGTATACATATATCAAAATATCACATTGTATTAATGTATGTAATTAGAATTTATCAATTAAAATATTAATTTTAAAAAGGAAAGAATATTCTTTTCCTTAAGAATTAGGTGTGAAAGTTTTAAATCTCTGTCTTGGCTCACGTGAAGTCTCATGCCTCATTTATTGTTTTGTAGATCAGGTTTACTTTCAGTGTAAAGGTAAATGGATTCCTTTCTACAGAGATCTTTGGGTAAGTCCCTAAGTCCTTGACTGCAGATGATGCCATGGCTCTGCAGGTTTTTTGTTTTTTTGGGTTTTTTTGGTGGGTGCTGGGGATCAAACTCACGGCCTGGTGCTTACTAGGCAAGCGCTCTACCACTGAGCTAAACCCCCAACCCCAGCTCTGCCATTTTTCTCAGCCCTTATTATCTTATTACCAATAGGGTCACAGTTTTATTTCTTGACCTAAAGTCACCTTGAAACTAATTTTATGAGACCCTCACATTTTCTTATTGTGTGTTTGCCATTGATGAGTAAGTAGACACATCTAAATCTTTTTATATTTTTCCTTTTCACTAGAGAGGGTAAACTTAAAAATTGCCATTTTCCCTTTGGTTGTTTCATTATTAAATTCCAGTGATCTCTGGAGTGGGAGATGTCCTGGTCAAGATTCGTATCAAAGAGAGATTGATTTGGGAAATGGCTCAGCTTTTTTAATTTTATTTTTTTTTCTTTGCAGGCTAGAAAATGAACCCACTTTGAACCTGTCAAATGGAATTGCTGTTGTTGTAAACTGTCAGCATTATGTGAGGTGAAGGCAAAAGCAGTATCTCTCTCTGTTTTACTCTCTTGTTATGAGTATGAATATGATATAAGTTAGAAATAGTCTCCTTTGTTTTTGCATTATCATTATTATTCTTTTGAGGTGAGGTCTCCCCATGTTGCTCAGGCTTGTCTCAAACTCTGGGGCATAAGTGATCCTCCTGCCTCAGTCAATCGCCTGAGAAGCTGGGACTACAGGTGTGCACCATGCTCAATTACCCTTGTAATTCTACATGTATCAGGTTTCAGCCTCTTTTCTTTTTTTTCTTTTCCTCTCTTTCTTCCGTCCTCTTTCTTTTCTTTCCCCTTCCCTCCCTCCTTCCCATCTGTCTTTCCTCCTCCCCTCTTCTTTCTTTCCTTTTTTTTTTTTTTTTTTGTCTTTTCGACACCTTGAACTTGCTGTGTAGCCCAGGCTGGCCTTGCATTTGTGGCAGTCCTTCTGCCTCAGCTTCCCAAGTGCTGGGATTACAAGGCAAGTGCCGCCATACCCAGCTCACCCAACTTCTTCATAAGAAAAGCAGAAGTAAATCTTTTGAGTTATTTGTGTTAAAAATTATTATTATTCCTGGCTCCTTGAATATGCTAAATGACCTGAAGATATATTTCTTCTTCTCTCCATGCCTTGTTTTCTTTGGTAAATGAAATGAAACAAACTGGTAATTCCAATACCATTTAGATATGAGAGGACTGTGAATTTTAAAGTTTTCTTAACCCTTGACTAGAGAGAGAGTGTGAATCCAATGGTATTTGTTGTATATTATTTTTGTTGCACCAGCATTGCATAGGTTTGGAAGTCATCGCTCTCCTATCTCTACCTTCTTCACACTCCAAAAACATAAGGCCATGAAGGATGTGGTAAATAATCTGGACAGACAGAACCCCACTGCCTTGCTTTCCTTTGCTATTCAGCTCCACAGAGTCCAAAGTGAACATGAGTTATTTCAAAGAAGACCTAACGTATGCTTAAATCTAATTTATTCTTTAGTAGAATCTGCTTTCATTTTTTTTTTGTTTGTTTGTTTTTTGAGAACAGGGTCTTGCCATGTAGTTCAGACCACTCTTGAACTCACTGTGTAGCCCAGGCTGGCCTCGAACTAGTGGCAGTCTTCCTGCCTCAGCCTCCTGAGTGCTGGGTTTATAAGTGTGCACCACCATGCCCAGCTGATTCTGCTTTCATTTATATGCCCTGAGCCAATACCAGTAGTCATAGGATCTTAATTCCTTAAGAGACTGCTGTGGGTTTTTGGCCTGTTTTCTTACTCTCGCCAAAATTACACCTCAGATGAGAACATTTTTTATTCTTTAATATACAGGCAACAAAACCCCGCCCCATATTTTTCTTTAATAATCCTATAGTATCATCTAGTCTTTACAGGTGGACAGCGCATTATCATAGCTTTGCTGGCAAGGGTTTAAGCCCCTGAGCCAATGTGTTTCTACATGTTTCCTTGGGTAATCTGATTAGTTCAGAGGGAGAAGAAAAGGTTTATGTGTATTTCTTCTTTGTTTAGAAAAGAGCTAGCAAGTACTCAAGACAGAAAATTTCACTACATTTCTTTTTCTAGGGAAGAAAGCCTAATTGTTTTTCCTTGCTTCTACCAAACAGTAACCTCAGACCTATGAAGGGAAAGTATAGTATGTGTGAGAGCAGACTTTTAAGTATCATGGGGCTTTTAGGCCATTTGTTATTCGTATACAATGCTGATCTTCGAATGGTCTTAGAAACTTCTGCTCAGAACTATAGAGTAATTTTAGTGCAGAAAATACATTTTCGAGAATAAGAAACTGCCATTAGAGATAGCAGAAGTAAGAGCCATGTTACCATCATGGAAATGCCAATTTTTCTACTCTTTCTCACTGCTGAAATTCTCTGAGACACCAGTTACTTATGCTGCTAAAACTGAAATTGTAGGTTATATGGTTATGCATATGCTAGTGTTATAAAAAGAATTTTGAATGTCCTTTTAAATAATTCCTTAAGAAAAAAAGTTAATTTTGTCTCATCTATTTTCTGACAGTAGACTAAAATTCAGTACAATTGAATCACGCTGCAGCAGAATCCATCCCATGCTAGGACATCCAGTAACACTCTTAATTCCTGAAGATGTGGCTGGCATGGACTTGCTGGGAGACCTGATAATGACTCCAGCTGCTGCTCTGTGTCCCAATCCAAAGGTCTCTTCCGGCCAGCTGAACAGGATTTCATCGGTTTCCATATCCTTTTGATAACAAGTTCCATTCAGTTACCTTTTGAAGATGGATTTTTATATCCCGATTTTAGGAACACGTTTGTATATGAATTATTTATCTAGAAGCATATATGATGTGTATAAAAACATGTAATACAATGTGAGCGCCAGGCTAGAAAATATTGCCAGGGAACCGATAACTATAAAATGTGACACATGTGCCATGCATTTTTCATATAAACCAATATGACTGAAGTGTGCAATGAATGATCAAGGACGGATCAGGCTAGAATAGTAGTTGGAGTTGAATGTGATAGACTGAATGCCCTATGAAGTGGTGTCACCTTTATTCTCTGTCTAGTGGAAAACTATTGAATGGTTGAGAGGAGTCTACAGCAGCATTGTGCAGAGTAAATGGGAGAAAGAAGTTAGGAATTACTATGCGAATGAACTGAGTTAAGAGTTAATGAATGCTTGAATTAAAAGTGTGGTGGGCAGGAAAGGCAAAACTTACTACTGTAAGTAATCAGTGTTATAAGGTAGCCAATTTGTTACTGTGGTTGGAAGAGATTGGGGCAGGGAATGGCTAAAGTTGATGTCAAAATTTCTACCTCCAGGCTGGGCATGGTGGTACACACCTGTAATCCCAGTACTCAGGAGGCTGAGGCAGGAGGATCGCCGTGAGTTCAAGGCCAGACTGGCCTACATAGTTTAAATCCAGCTTCAACTACATAGCAAAATCCTGTCTCAAAACAAAAAAAAAAAAAAAGATGTCTGTATCCAGAATAGAGCAGTCTATATAGATGTAGAAAGTAGTGGGGTACCTTTTAAAAATGAAAATGTTCTAAAATTGAAGGTGGTGATGGTTATACAAATCTTTGTATATACTTAAACAAATGTATACATTTAAAATGGGTGAGTTTTGGGGCTGGGGATTTAGCTCAGTGATTAGAGTGCTTGCCTTGCAAGCACAAGGACCTGAGTTTGATCCCCGGCACCACAAAAAGAAATAAAATAAAAAAAAATAAAATGGGTGAGTTTTATGGGGTGTGAATTTTATCTGAATAAAGCTGTTAAAAAACAATCTCCATGGATGGCTGACAGAGTAATGATTCTGTCAGCAAGATACAAAACATTAATAGCGCTTTGAGGGATAAAGAAGATGAGTGTGGCTTAAACATGTTGAGTTAATAGTGCCTGCAGGATATCCTTTGGAGATGTCAAACAGCTGTATAGATCTTAAGTCTCCAACTTGGAAGTGGTCAGATATAGAGATATAGATTTTTAGACTCTCAATTTATCCCACAGGTAAATGTAGCCTAGTGCTGTGTAATGAGCATGGCACAGGATTGTAAATACTGGGTTCACAACTAATGACCTGTGTGACTGTAGTTAATATACTTGACCACCCTAAGCCTTTACTTCCTCAGCTTTACAATGGAGATAGTAGTATTTCATATGTTTGTGTACTTTTTTCCTCAAAGGTTCGTGTGTATATGTTCTTTTCAGGTTTGTTTGCTTTTTAGAACTATAAATATCTGTGTGAAGTCCCTGAAATACTGCCTGACCCATAAGTACTCAATAATATTACTTATTATTATATATTTTAGGTTGTAAGAATAAATTAAGTTATGAAAGTGTATAAAGAGCAAGAACAGGGGCTGGGGATATAGTTCAGTGGTACATGGCTTGCCTTGCACGCATGAGGCCCTGGGTTCAATCCCCAGCACTACCAAAAAAGTAAATATTAATAAGAATAGAGGAAGAGGCATGGTATGATAGATATCAACTAAGAATATATTTCAGGAGGCGGGAGGAAGAAGACAGAGATAAAGACTGTATGGGCATTTTATATTTTAAAACATGCTTTTTCTTAATATCTAGATGTACAAAAGAACACCAAAAATAAATGTTCTTACTCTTCCTCATTCCATTCTTTAGGAGCAATAAGAAAAAAAAAGTCTGTCCTGTTAGATTTTACATTTTAGTAGTAGATATTAAATAGTGGTAAGTGAAGTGAGATAAATAAAGCAAGTGAAGAGGTGGAGAATGATGGGGATGTTTAAATTTGGTCAGTAAAAACTCTGAAGAGGTGAGTTTTAATAAAGAGAATGTTATCTCTGAAAACTCTGGTGGGATTTCAGTTTCTGCAAATGGCAAACTGGGCAATTCAGACCAACATTCCCATTGAAGATAAAAGCTGGAAGATACATTAAAACATCATAAAAGCATCAAAGGAGCTAGGGAAGGAGAGAAAAAAAAAGACTCGAATTAAACTTCTAGAGATAAAAGGTACAATTTTTAGGATGAAAATACACTGCATGAGATTAATGGCAGATTTACACATTGCAAAACAATTAGCGAACATGAAGACAGCAGTAGAAAAATATCTAAAATGAAACACGGGAAAAAAAGACTTCTTAAAAATGGACAAAGAACCAGTGAACTCTGGGATAACTCCAGGTGGCCTAATTCATAGCTCTGTAATTGGAATCCTGAGGGGAGGAAGGGTAGATAAAATATTTGAAGAAATAATGAACCCAGCCATTTGATGAAGACTGTAAACTTGCAGATCTATGGTCTGTGAACCCTAAGCTTAGAAGCATGAAGAAAATTGCACCAAGACACATCATAACCAAATTGGTGGAAACCGTAATAAAGAAAAAAAAATCTTACAAGCAGCCTCAGATAAAAAGATACATAAAGAAACACAAGATAAGAATTACAGCAGATTTCTTGTTGGAAAGAGTGTTAGCTAGAAGAAAGTGGAGCAGTATTTTTCAAGTACTGGAAAAAAAAACACCTGTCAATTTGAAATTCTATACCTATTGAAAGTATTTTTCAAAAATGAAGGCAAGACGAAGACTTCCTTGGATATCCAAAAGATGAATGAATTCATTGCAGCAGGCCTATATTATGAAAAATGTTTAAGAGAAATCTTTCAGGTAGAAAGAAAATGGTACCAGACAGAATTCTGGATCTGCCTACCTAGACACATGTGCACACTCACACACACACGCAGAGGAAGTGAAAGCTATAGGTAGGTATTTTAGTCCTTTAAAAAAAGTCTTTGAAAGGTAATTGTTTAAAACAAAAAATAATTTATAAGATTTATAACATTTGTAGGGGCTGGGGATTTAGCTCAGTGGTTAGAGTACTTACCTTGCAAGCACAAGGCCCTGATTTCGATCCACAGCACCCCCCCCAAAAAAAAGATTTATAACATTTGTAGAAGTATAATGAGTTACAATAACAGCACAAGACCAGCAGGGAGGGGGAGCATTATTGGATTTTTATATGTGAGTTGTTAGACTATCACTTAAAGATGGACTGTGATAAACTACAATTGTATACTATAAAATTTAAAGCAGTCTCTAAGCTTTTACAACAGAGTTATGACTAATGTGCCAAAAAGGAGACAAAATGGAATTATAAAAAATACTCAATCCAAAATAGAATCCAGAATAGAAAAGAGGAGATGGGAAACAAAGAATATTAGGAACAAATGGAAAAAACAACAAGAATTGGATAGATCTAAACCCAACTCTGACAGTATTCATATTAAATGTAAAGGGTTTAAACAACCCAATTAAAAGATAATCACAGTTTGGGTCGTCAGTCTTCCACTCTTGTTCTAAGTTCATAGCATCTTAAAGATCCCCTATCCCACTGATGGCAACCTTTTAGAGACCGACTGCCCAAACTGCAACCCAGAACCCACTTATTTATCACAAAGTGCCAACACTGCAATTAAACCTGAATACTGAGGTTTTAGTTTAGAAAAAAGAATGCGTAATTAACATATTTTGCCTTAAAAGAAAAACATGTGTGCCAAAGCTTTGCGACCACCGCAAAGAGTCAAAGTGTGGGTTTCCGTTGATGTGTTAATGCCTTCTGAGATTTGTGAGGGAGGCTTCATTTATGGGTGGTGCCTCTCTTTTGTTCTGCTGTGACTTTCCATAATACCCAGTGCCTACCGTCTAAGAATTTTAATCTTGTTTACTGTCCTGTGTTCACTCTACAAGGAACAGGATGAAACTACCTAAAATGAAACAGAGAAAAAAGTTCTGGTCTTCCTAGCTTTGGTTGAGAGAACAAAAAAAGGTTAGATGGTGGTTAGTTTTTCTTCAGTATTAGGGATTAAACTTAGGGATGCTAGGCAAGTCCCCTTCCACTGAGTTGTATCCCCATCCCTAGGCTGTGGTTCTTAATGGTGTGATTTTTGCCGTCTGTGGATATTTGGACATTTGGCAATATCTAGAGATATGTTTGTCATGGAGGGGATCATGTCAGAGGGGTGCTACTGGCATCTAGTGCATAGAGGTCAGGGATGTTGCTAAATGTAAGGCAAAGGACAACCCCTTACCACAAAGAATTATGTAACCCAACGTGTCAGTAGTGCTGTGTTGACAAGCCTTAGTTTGGGGAGTAAGAGAAGGGGAAGTCCAGAGAAGGAAACTGTTTTAGGGACCTGCCTTCCTTTGTCTTGATTGGAGAATGTGAGGGAAATTTCCTTTTCAATTTGAATGTACTCAAATGCTTACTAAAAAATACTCCTTCATATATATTTCTAGCATGTATCACATTGTACTGCATTTAGCTGGTTGTTATGTCTGTCTCTCATACCGTATGTTAAGGTTTATATCTAGATGTTCCCCCAAAGCCTCATATGCGCATAGGTGGGGTTTTGAGGAGGTGATTGAATCATAGGTATATGGTACTTATCAATGGATTAGTCTACTGATGAGTTTATAACTAAACGTGATGCTGGTTGGAGGAGGTGGGTCACTGGGAGTGTGATCTGGCAGCATCTACCTCTTTCCCTCCTTGATTACTCTGCTTCCCCACCATGCCATGAGCAAGCCTCCTCTGCCATGCTGCCCTGTCTTGGAGCCAGCTGACTGGGGACTGAAACCTCTACAAACTGTGAGCCAAAATAAACCTCTCCTTCTGTAAGTTGTGGATGTTGGGTATTGTGTGTTAGTAATGAGAAAATAACTGTGACACTATAAATAGGTTGGCTAACTTAAGAGTAGATGTTAAATATGGATATTCATCTTTGTACCCCACCCCCAGAACTTAGCATAGTATTTAGCTTGTGGTGCCACTGAGATCTATGATCAGATGAATAGGATGAACAAGTAAACTATCCTAATACTGTACCTGTAGCTCCCATTCATTAAAACTGAACAAACTTCTGAGGATCCCCGTGGATTTGTCTCTGGTGTTTCACACCTGGCTTCAGTGTGGAAAAGGCTGAACATGTAATAGCATAGCACACATGTTTATTTCTGGGAGTGTAAACCAGGCTAGTGTTATATTTGTTTTATCCAAGTGAATAAGTAGTCATAAGAAACTAAAATTCAGCAGTTTTCTTTAGCAACTGTACATATTTCTATATGGACCTTCAGGTCTGCCTCTGGTGTTGTCAAACGAGGAGCAGCTAAGTACCACTGTCTTCAGAGACACCTTTTATTTTATTGACTGGAAGAAATACCACTTGTGTGTGGTGCCCAATTTGGATCTCAATTTGGATAAAGGTATATCTCCCTCTTTTTGCACTGAAATGCAGAAACCTGAAGAATATTTGAGAAACGAAAGGAAATATAAATAGCAGATGTATATAGGACCTAGTGATCTGATGCCTGGGTTGCGGGCAGGGTCTGACGAAATTTGAGCATCCAGTAGGAATGGGGCAGATGCGTCAAACAGGCAAAGCCCAGTCAGAGCCTGACTGTTTTGGCCTGGCAGCTTGATGCGGATTCTTCTTTTACTTCTGCTGCTCCTCTCTATCCCTGGTCCTTCTAGGGACTTGTTCAGAGGGTTTATGTAGTACCTTAATGTGTCAACTTGGGGGCTTTAGAAAAGTAAGGAAGCAGTGATTTTCCTGAACTGTTGTGAAAAAGGAATGCTTCCTAATGAAAAGAGTAAACCCATGTAAAATTAGTTAGAAAAAATAAAACACAGCACAAATGCCAGATATATGAAACCTAAGAAGCTGGTTATATTATTTATGTAAAGCCAAGCTCATTAACTTTTGGTGAGTTATGCTAAAAGTTTGATTGTTAACGATACCAATAAATAAAACTGGGAAATAGGACTATACAACTATGTTCTGGAGGTTTACAGTCCTGAGCTTGACTGTTGTTAGGTAGAACCTTTGAACTGGGAGATATTCTGGTCATTTGGACCCTGAGGAAGATGACTAGTGGGGAAGAGATGTTTTGGGGTTGTGACTGGTATGATAAAACAGAAGACAGTATCTCAGGGGAAATGACAGAATCTGCATCTAGGAAGTGAATCTGCAGATAAGGTTCTTTTTTTTCTTGAGTGACTAGTTTTCCAGAGAATGAGTATAAGAGGAGATGTCTTTGGGGTCTCTGGACATATAAGTAGTTTTGTAAGGAAAGGATGTTAGGTCTTGATGGGCTGTCATGCCATCAGGATTTTGAATAGTGGGATGACCTAGGAAAATTTCTAGGCATCTCCATAGTTCTTTATCTTTTTCATGTTTATGTTTAGACCTTATTAGTTTTCTTTATTTTTTTACAATTCATGATGTCTGAGCTTGCTCAATTAACTTTGGAAATGAATAATGTAGAAAATATCCCCTTGACTTCCGCCTTCATTTCTCTAAAGGACAGAAGCAGGATCCACATGGAGGTACTTCTCTGTATGGATAGAGAATATGGGACTATGCCAACTGCATTATAAAGGATCAGACTGGTGGGAAGTGATCATAGGGTTTTGTTTGTTTTTTTTTTTTTTTTTGGTGCTGGGGATTGAACTCGGGTCCTTGTGCTTGCAAGGCAAGCACTTGAACCACTGAGCTAAATCCCCAGCCCCATCATAGGGTTTTGGATTACAGTGGTACTTCAGTTCACGAACGCTTTTGTTTGCAAACAATTTGGATTACAAACAGAAGCATTTGGCAAAATTTTGTTTTTGTTTGCCAACTGCATCAGGTGACAAACACGATCACAGCCATCTTTCCCACACAAACACAAATGTGGCCATCTTTTCCAAAATTATAGAACAAATTAAATTTGTGAACCGAGGTGCCATTGTATTTAGGAATACAAATATTATATAGTGTTGGAGTTAAAAGTATAGATTTTTGAAGTCAGTCTGGTAAGGTCTGCAATTCAGTTCCATCACTGGCTCAAATTGGGCATGGTGTTAACCTGTCTTTGCCTCTTTTCTGTAAAAGTGCATAAGAATAGGTCTTATCCAGGAGTGTTGTGAAGTCTAAATGGTGATATAGTATATGCAAAGAATGTAATATGGTACTTGGTGTGTAGCACAAGTTAGCTACTATCAGAAGTGAGATACTATCGTTGTCACTTCTCAGGTTTGAATCTGACTTCTGCCTCTTACCTGCCTGAGAAAGTTGTACATGGAATAAATGAATTTATTGTGTAATGTTTCCAAGTAAATGCAAAGGAGTGATGTTTGGTTTGTATTTTTTATGACCAGTCCTTATTTTGATGTCTTTCCTGTGAGTCATTATTATTTGCTTTCCATCGTGTGGCTGGAGAAACAAGTACAGGAGTGGAACTGAGTGTTCAAATGTAGATCTCCTATTCTCAGATCTTATTTTGTTTGTGCTATAGTTTCTTTAGTAACTTTTGGGCATTTCACTTATCTTAGAAATTTGTATAATATCTTGTCCTCTAGACTTGGTGCTTCCAGATGTGAGTTATCAAGTGAAATCCAGTGAGAGGGATCAGTCTCAGAAAATGGATCTTCAGGGACAAACTCTGCTGCTTTTCTTCTTTGTGGATTTCCATAGTGGATTTCCAGTCCAGCAAATGGAGATTTGGGGTAAGTAGAGGAGAATGGGGCTGCCAGCTTGGGTGTGCCAAATACTAAGAGGATCGAGAAGGTGACAAATACAAGGCATATATTTTAAGTAGATACATTTATTTAGAATAAAGAATTTCACTGAAAAAACCTTGCTTAAGTTAAATTATATTCTCCATAGAAAAGGTCTGTACGTTGATATATCACTTAAATGATGACATTTCCGAGATTCGATTGGCCAGAAGTCAACAGACACTTCCTATAATTCTCCCTAGGGAGTATATTACCTTAGATTAGTACCCCTCAACCTTACTTGTACAATGCATTACTGGGGGAGCTTCTAAAAATGCCCAAACCTGACTCTCACAGATGGGGCTTAGATTTCAGGACTTTTATGTTTCTGGTGCTGTGGATAAAACTGAGGCCTTGCATATGCCAAGCATGCACATCTACTGAGCTATATACTCCAGCCCCTCGGTATGTTTTTAGTTTCCCAGGTGATGCCAAGCATGGTAGAACATGCCCATAATCTCAGCACTCTGGGAGGCACAGGCAGGAAGATGGATGGAAAATTCCAGCCCAGCCTGGGCAACTTAGTGACTTAGAAAGACCTTACCTAAAAAAGAAAAGAAAAAAAAAGGCTGGTAATATTGCTCAGTGCAAAGGCCCAGGTTCAATCCCCAATAACATTAAATAAATAAAAAAAAAACGTAAGTAATCTTCCTAGAAGATTCTGATACAGAGCTAGGCTTGAGACATTTTTTCCCATACTATTGAGCACCTCAGATCAGAAGTGCTCAATTATTTGTTATTTGTTACTGTCATTTGTGAGATTCTTCTGCCTGCCTGCCAAGCCTCTCCCACCTTCTCCCAGTGCATGCATACTCTGAGAGAGAAGCCCTGCTTTCCTGGGCACAGGCTTACAACTCTCTTTGAGGAACTGGTGTTGATTGGTGCCCTGTTCCATTGATTAAGGCCAGAGACCCAGCCTGAAGAGGCTCCGGCAAATAGGGCTCTGTTGAGGATTCCTGGGGCTGTTAACTGGCCTGTGCACATAAAGACAGAGGTTGATAGGAGAAGCAGTGTAGTATTGTGGAGAGGACTTCGGGGTAGAATCAGGAGAGCTGGGTTTAATTTTAGCTTGATACTAACTTCCTAGATAATATTTGGGAAGAAAATCATATAAATTGAGGCTCTGTTTTCATATCTTTTAGCGTGATAGCGTTAGACTAGGTGATACCAAAGGCCCTTTCCAAGGCTAAAGATCCTCTTGAAACTTAAGGTCTGTTAGCTTCTGGCATTTTAAAAAAATGTCTAGGATAATTCAAGTCTGATACTATGTTCTGAGGCCTATTGAACATACCTTATGAACTGAGATCTCTCAGAAACCGTATTACTAATATAATTCTTGTATTACTGTGATAATTTATACATCTGTGTTTGGCTTGACTCAGCCTTCATTATCTCAGTAGTTGCACTCAGTATTGGATTAAAAAGATTTATCACTGCTTTAGTAAGCATAGAAAATATGTTTTAAAATCTCACATCTGGTAGTTTAGAACTAGACTTGGAAAAAGATACACAGTGAGGGGAGGTAGACGGGGCTACTGTAATTTATCTTCTCTTTCCCCTTCTTTTTCATACCCTTGAAAGCTTTCTCCAGGGCTCCTTCTTTAAGGAAACAGATTGTGCAGAATTACAGTCTGTTTCTGTGTCTTTTAAAAAATCACTTAATTGGCCTTCTGCCCACCTTGTCATGGTAACTTTCTATGATTAACTCATTCTTTTGCTACAGTGTCTAAAGCATCTGGTGGTATCAGCTATTTTAGGAATGAACTTTGACTCTTTAATTAAATGTCTGCTTTCAAAAAGGGTCTGATTTTTTGAGGCTCTTTTTAGGACCAAACTGTAGAAAATAGTAATCCACATGCTATGTTATTACAATAATAACAGTTTTTCCTGTCTGAATATTGTATGTACATTTCAAAACATTTCGTTTATATGATCCCAGTTTATCTATACAATATAGCTGAGAGAGGCAGCATAAAGCCATTTTCTGTATTGAAATGAGGAAGATAAAGTGACCTGGTCACCACTAGTTAGTAGTAAAATTGACCTTAAGTCTATGTTATCCCATCTCTAGTTCCAGACTCCTTTTAATTCCATACATAACTTTCTCTTCTTCATCATGCCTTGTGGTAGGAAATGTTCCTTCTGGCTTGCATTTTTAGTAGTCCTAAGAAAAGCCAGCCAGTTTAAGGCTGCTTTACCATGGTATCTTTGAACAGACTATCTAGAGGAGAAGAGAGAAACATTGAAAACAGAAAAATTCATTTAGAAGCATTTTCTTGCCAGGTGTGGTGGTTGCACATCTGTAATCCCAGGGCTCTGGGAGGCTAAGGTAGGAGAATTGCAAGTTTGAGCTCAGCCTGGGCAGTTTAGCAATTTAGTGAAACTCTGTCTCAAAAAAAGTTCTGGGGGAAAAAAAAAAAGTTCTGGGATGTAGCTCAGTGTTAAGGCCCTGGATTCAATCCCAAGTACTGTACTGGAAAAAAAAAAAAAAAGAAAAGAAATAAGCATTTCTCCAAATGCCCTGTAAAGCAAGTTTGTCTTCCTGTTGCATCAGAATCATTAAATGTGAGCCTATTTGATGACATATTTTTGCCCGTTGCTGGAACACATCAGCTTTTCTGAGTGATGCTGAGCAGGGGTGTGCAGAGATCATTAGCCATTTAAAAGACTTTATACAAACGGTTCTGAGACTTCTCTTCATAGATTTTAACCTTTTCTTCACCGTAGCACTTCTAAAAGAAAGGACACATTCTGGTAACAGTGACTTGCTCAACAGTGATTCTCAAGCAGGACTGGAGGCGGGTTAGCCGGTCTCCAGGAGTTTTTCCCTTGCCCTTTCTCCTCTCCTTTGGGAGTCCCCAGTATTATTGTTTATAGCATAAATTAAGCAGGATCACTCATTCATTTCTTCAAATTCACTTTAAGTTTCCTGAGCTTTCTTTCATTTGCAAATGGTGGTGTTTGTAAGTTGCTGGATGGGCAGTTGTCTGAAAAAAAATAATTATTTTTCAGTAAACAGAAATGGCTTTTTCTAAAAGTCATCTTCTCTTATTCCATCCTTGTCTTAGCATTCCTGAAGTAGCCCTTGTCACTCAAGTTTATCAACATTCTCTGTCCCCTTAGGAGCCCATACTTTTCTCAGAGCTCATCTCAGTGCCATCCTCATGGAGAGCCACAGTGTGGTACAAGATTCTGTTCACTTTACTCTGGACCAGGTCTTCAAGCAGCATGACCAGGCTGCCAAGGTAATAAGAAATTCACAACCTCCTTTCTCCTGTTTTCTAAGAAAAAGACAGGGCATAGTTACAGAGCCTCTGACCCCTCTCCTCTCTCAAAGCCCCATCCTCTTTCTCCTCCTACCTGGGGTAGTGTAATACTACATCCACCTAGAAACTCAGGCTTTCACTTAGATGGATCCCTGTAGTCAGCTTATTTAATCTTTCTCCTACTGGGTGAGTTTGAGTAAACAGGGACAGAAATTATGTAGAAAAATGACTGATGTGATGTCTCTTCTTTATCTGTAGGTCTCTCTATCTCCCACATCCTCTGGAGCTACTGCTTCACTAAACCTTACCTTCTTCTCCCATCTTCCTAATTCTTTATAATACCATATTTTCTTCTTCTTTTACTCTTTTGAGACAGGGTCTTGCTATGTAGTTCAGGATGGCCTTGAACTCACCATGTAGCTCAGGCTGGCGTTGAACTTTCAGTGATCCTCCTGCCTCAGCCTCCCAGGTGCTGAGATTGATTACAGGTGTGTGCCACCATGCTCAGCTTATAATATCACATTTTCTTCTTACCTGACTTTGTGAATTCCTCTATCTTGTGTACTTTTGTTTTGTTTTTGTAGTATTGGGAATTAAACACAGGAGTGCTCTACCACTGAGCTACATCCCCAATCCTTTCGGCGTGTGGCTTGGACTCAAATTCAGGATCTTGTGGTTGCTAGGCAAGCACTCTACCACTTGAGCTAAATCCCCAGCCCCCAACCCTTTTTATCTTTGCTTTGAGACAAGGTTTCACTTGCTATGTAGCCCAACCTGGGCTCAAACTTGCAATCCTCCTGCTTCAGCCTCCCTCAGTGCTAGGATTATAGGTATGCGCCGCTTGGTCCCACTCATCCTGTATATTTTTGGTAATGCATTTCCTACTGCATATGTTCCCCTTTTTAAGGAAAAAAACAGCCACTCTAAGATAGCAAAACTAAACTTTTTTTAAAAATTAGGAAGTATATCTGTTATTACCCAGTGTCTTACTGCTCATTTTTTCTGAATATATCTGTGTCAATAAGTCATCTCTGTGGAAGGAGAGAGCATTTTGAAATTTTATTTTAGTTCCTACAGGTCATGACATAAAGATATGCCATGGTCTCAGTAAGTACGTTTGCTAAGGGACATCCTGCTGTCCTGCCATCCTCTTTGGGATTTTCTGAGCCAGTAGTTTGGGGTGAATGTGGTCTCCTTTCTGTGTTCCCTAGGCTCATCAGAAACTGCAGGCCTCACTTGCAGTGGCTGTGAATTCCATCATGAATGTGGTGGCAGGAAGCACGAGTGGCAGTTTCCGAAAGACATGTCTGCAGGCCCTTCAGGTAAGCAGGAAATTGGGGATGTTTAAAATTGCCAAGTTTAAACAATATCCTTCTACCTGTCTGTGTAATGTGTATAGGGCTTTTACAAACTTTCTTTCATTTGCTTCTGTTGTGATCATACATAGTATCAGGTGTAACTGTTTTAAGACCTGTTTGTCTTAAAAAAAAACCTATTTGATAAATTGTAGTGTGTGCTCTTTCATAAACAAGAAAAGCTATTTATAATTTCTACTTCTTTAGGTCACACATCTGGTTAAGAAAGTGCTAGGATTAGATCCACGATTTTCAATTCCTTGTTGAAGAATGCTCTGCTACCTAATGGTGATTAGAACACATTGGAAATAACTGAGCAGTCATAAGTACTAAGCAATCCATGTATGTGACAGTATGGAATGGTGGAAAGAGTTTTGGAATCAGAGGGTTAGGTTCAAATCCTGACTCATTTACTTTACTTGCTTTGTGGACTTAGGTCTATATTGAACTTCTCTGAGCTTTGTCTATAAATTAGAAAAAAATAATAGATACCCACAGGGTGATGACTAAATGCGTATTATGGTCTGAATATTGGTATCTCCTCAAAATTCACATATTGAAATCCAAGATTACAGGTTTAAGAGGTATGGAGCTTTGGGGAGACAATTAGGTTGTTAGGCTATATTCCTCACTGAGATTAGTGTTCTCAGTAAAAGAGACCCTCAGAAGACCCTCGCCCCTTCTGCAACTTGAGGGCACAGGGAGAAGTAAGCAGTCCGCAACTCTGAAGAATTCTGCCATCTCAGTATACTAATCTTAGACTTCTGTCCTCCAGAACTATGAGAAGTACATTTCTATTGTAGGGAATTCCCGGTTTATGGTAGTTTGTTACGGGAGCCAAAACAGCCCAAGACCATGTGAAAGTGTGCAGTACATGATAGGTTCTTAGTAAATGCTAGTTTCTCTCCTTCCTTTTAAGACTATGTGCTAGGCAAGCACGCTAACCACTGAGCTAAATCCCCAGCCTTTCTTTTTCTTTCTTTTTTTTTTTGTGCTGGGGATTGAACTCAGGACCTTGAGCTTGCTAGGCAAGCATGGAAAAGAAGCCCTAATTTTTGTTCTACCTGTGAGATCTTGGGTGAATCACTTCTTTTTAAATTTTAATTTTCTTTACCAATACATGTTCTTGCTAAAAATAAAAAAATTAAAAAATAAATTTTAATTTTCTTATCTATAAAATTAGTATGTTGTATCAGGTGATACTTGCCCCCTTCAACTCTCATATCCTACAATTTTACATTAAAGTGTCAAAGGCTATCAATCTATCCCCACGTGTGTGGACTACTCTTTGGTCCCTCTTCTCCCTAGAAGGTTTGAAGAGCTCTCATATCAGCCTTGGTGGGTCAGTGGAACCTCAGCTCTCTCAGAATTTGTTTTACACAGAGCAGTTTGTGTAACTCCTTCATGGACAAATGGACCACTGGAGTATCTATCTGCTGTAGACATAGGAGAAAAAAGACCTTGTTTGAAGGATCTTGCTGAGGCGACAGAAATGAGAAGACAAAGCTGTCACTACCTGTCCCTTGCCAAGTATCCTAGGCATTTTTTTTTCCTTTTTTTGATCCCATAGAGATGAAGGAAATGCAAAACACACTGTGGGGGCTATCAGTGTCCCATTTACCTCATCCTCTCTCCATTTAAACTTCCTGTGAATATTTCTCCCGTGGTTCCCACTACTGGAACTCAGCACCTTCTCTCTCTGGGCCTATTTTAGGCAGCTGACACACAGGAGTTTGGGACCAAACTGCACAGAATATTTTGTGATACCGTCCAGCACCGATTTCTTCACCACTGCTTATGTGATGTGAAACAAGTGAGTGTAAAGTAATAATCAATACTTTGGTGGAAGTCTTCCATTTTGATGTGTGGGAATCTTAAATTCAGGATGGGTGGGTACCTGTGCACTAACAGGGTGAGGTTTGCCTTTCAGTAAGAAAGCCTGTTGTTTTGAAAAACTTTATAAAACAAGTATTATATAGAGATTGAGAAGATAGTTGGCTCCTGCTTAAATTCTGTTTCTACCACTAACTAGTTGTAGGCATTATTGTGGAATTTAATCTTTCTAAACCTCAGCTTCTTTATTAGTCAAAGTAAGAATGATATATACCTAAAGTTATTGTCATGAAATTTGAATAAGATCATGTATGTGAGGGGCTCGATGTGTAGCTAGTATTATAATGTTGATTTTTATGATGAGATTATTATAATTAGTTTTGCCTAATAAAAAATACATCTTTATCTGTTCACCTTTATGAATGCTGGAGATCCATATTTTCACCACTTAGGGTCTCTACCCTCAAGAAGGTCAAATAGGTTCAGCTGGTTTTGTGATACACTCTTCTAACAAGGGACGGGGATCATAGCTAGGAAATTCTATTTGTCTTCAGATTACAGGTATGGCTGGTATTACTTGTCTAACTGAAGCCCACCTCTCTGGCTCTCTTAGCGCTAATCAGTAGGATTGGCTTTTCCGGATTTTAGAATAGGATGATTAAATAAAAGAGATTAAAGATGAAATTATTGCTACTGCTTCACTAGTGGCTTCTGGCCAAGATGGAGTAATAGAGACTGACTTGCAGTTCTGCCTGAAATAACAAAAATTTTGCACACGGCATATGAAATAATGGCTCAGAGATACTAGGCATCAGGCAACAAATGGGAACAGTCATTTCTAAGTGATAAAAGCAAACTATTTCTGCTCCATCAAACAAAATGATGATTGCCCTAGCACACTGTCTAGAGAGAGTATGAAGGCTGTGGAAAAAGGAGAGGGAGTCCAGGCAAAGCCAGTAGTCTCCCTAAATTGAATAGATGGATGCTGTTTTAGTTCATTTTGTGTTGCTATAATAAAATACCTGTGGCTTAGAACCTTAAAAGGAAAGAGGTTTTATTTAGCTCATGATTCTGGTGGCTAGGAAGTCCAGACAACATGATACCAGTGTCTGGTGAGGGAGAAAACAGATTGAGGGGCGAGGCTAGGCTCTAATCCACTCCTGTGGGATCAAACCTGCTTCACGAGAACATTAATGGCTGGTCTCACTGAGGCAGTCATAACCCAATCACCTCCTACTAGGCCCTACCGCCTAAAGGTCACAGCACTTTTCACTACTATTACATTGGGGAACAATCCCTGCATACGAACCTCTGGGGACCAAACCATATCCAAACTGTAGCCAGATGCCAAGGCAGCTAAAGTTTTCAAGAACGAATATGATTGAAGAGAGAGCAAGACACAGAGAAGATTCTGGAGATCTGCAGTAGAGTTCCCCCTCTACTATTCATTTAAATGCTAATCAGTTCATAATCGGTGAGGAAACTATCCACTGTAAAGACCCACTCAGAAGGATTAGAGGAAAAACAAGCAGAGCTTACACAGAGCTGGAAACAGTGACTGTTCCCACTGTCCAGAGAAGAAAACATCAGTTCGTGGCATCAGGTAAAATACTGAAGAAGAGTATTGACCTCAGGAGAGGAGAAAAATTATACCTACAATGAACACAATGTAGGTCCTGTCCTTCAAAACTTGAAAATAGAAGCAAGACCCAAAGGATTGAACTGATAGCAAGTAATTCAATGGCATTATCAAACAAGTAAATTATCAAACAAATGGATTAAATATTTATGAAAATATAGGAACATAGAAATACCCAACACTCACCAAGTAATATTCATAGAGCCTTGTATCCCATAAAAAATTAACAGCTTTGCTAAGAAGCAAGAAAAAACAACCCACAATGAGAAAATTTAATCAAAACTGATCCAGAACTGATATAGCTGGTAGACTTAGTAAGACAAGGCAGGTATGGTGGCGCATGCCTGTAATCCCAGCACTTGGGAGGCTGAGGCAAGTTAGAGGCAAGCCTGGGCTATATAGTGAGTTCAAGGCCAACCTGGACTACATACCAAAAACCCTGTCTCAAAAAAGAAAAAAGAATTATGTAGCCATTTTTGTGAGGTTGGAAAGTTTGATATAAAAAAATTCCATTTTTATGATCTTTTATAGAGAAATTACCATCTTGGTTGATATTAAAAATATCTTTTTAAAATCTCTTCTCTGTTTTTTGAGTGTTGGGGATCAAACTCAGGGATTTGTACATGCTAAGCAAACACTACCAATGAGCTACCAACCCCCCACAAGCAACCCTGAAAATGTCATTAATCTTGTAGGACTCACACAGTAAAGGGAAAACTCCTACACTTACTCAGGTGTGAGGAAAGAGTGGAAAGAGGGGGTGGAACAACACTCAGTGGAAAACAAAAAGTCATTAATAATAGCAATTTTTTAAGAAGATGTGCAACTAACAAGAATAAACAATGAGCTGTGAGAATAATTTGATCACATTTAATTGGCATTCCTTTTGGGGGGCAAGGGATTAAACTCAATACAAAAATATCCTTATAATGGATAATGTTATGTCCCTACTGCCATGTCACAAGAGGCGTACAAAGGCAGGTAAGTTTCAAGCCCCACAGAACTTTAATCAGGTGCAACTATAAATAATACTGAAGAAAGTTTACCATCTGACCACTGGGTACTACTATTTTTTTTTTTTGAGACAGGGTCTCACTATGTACTTCAGGCTGGCCTTGAACTCACTATGTAGCTCACACTGGCCTTGAATTTATGGCAATCCTTCTGCTTCAGCCTCATAAGTGCTGGGATTACAGGCATGCGCCACCATGCCCAGCGGGTACTACTTTTAAGGCATTCAATTGGCTGACCTTTTGCAGTATTTTAAGCTATTCACATTGAAAATTACATTCATCATAGTGCCTGTGGAAGATAGAATATAACCAGTTTGGGCTAAAATATAATGATAAATCATTCCTTAGTGTCTACATAAAAAGTAACAGCATTAAACAGTATTATGGCAAATCACTGATAGGCTGCTTAAATAAATAATAGCTCTTTCATGCATTGTGTTGGAAGTGGCCAAATCAATCCTACTGGAGAAATGGAAGCTCCTTTAGATCCTTGACTGTCAGTTTATGAGAGTTTTTCTGAAAGTGTAACCACTTTCAGTGGAACCACTACATTGCCGCTGATAAAACAGTCATTATAACTAAATTCCATTTTTCCAGAAGCTAGAGGAAAGATTGACATGTTAAGTAGAGACATGGGAGGTATTAAAAAAGACCCAATGCAAATATTTAAAGATGAAAACTACAATGTCTGAGATGAAAATTACACTAACTAGTATTAATGGCAGTAGACACTTAAGGAAAAACACATAGCAATAGAAACTCTCTGAAATAAACCACAGAAGTTAAAAAAGACTATAAATAAATAACTATCAGTAAGCCATGATACAATTTCAAGTAGCCTAATATACATGTAATCGAGGAATCTGAAAAAGAGGAAGAGGTGGAAAAACAAAATATATTTCAATGGCTGAAATGTTTCCAAATCTAATGAATCTGTAAATCCATACCTTTGAACCTCAATGAACTCCAGGCCCACAGACCATAAAGAAAGTGACACCAAAGCACCTAATGATTAAATCAGTTAAAACTCGTGGTAAAGAGAAAATCTTAAAAGCAGAAGGGGGAAAATATCCATATTATATCCAAGGAAGCAACAATTAAAGACTATAGCAAATTTCTCACTGAAAGCAGTGTAAATTAAAAGAAAAAGGAGCAGTATCATTACAGTATTGGGAAAAATACAAAACAAACCTCTCGATTTACTATTGTTTGCTCAACAAGAAATCTTTTAAAAACAAAATGAAATACATATTTTTTCATGTATATGAAATATGAAAGAATTCAGTAGCGGCAGACAAGAAATGTAAAGGAAATCCTTCAGGCAGAGGAAAAGTGATACCAAATAGAAACCTGGGTCTACATGATGGAATTAAGAGTACTAGAAATGGTAACTACAAGTGTAAATATAAAGACATTTTCTTATTATTTAAATCCCCTTAAAACATAGCTGAAGCTTGGCATGGTGGCACATACCTGTAATTGCAGCACTCTGGGAGGCTGAGGCAGGAGGATTGAAAGTTTGAGTCTAGCCTAGACAATTTCGTGACTTAGCAAGACCCCAGCTCAAAATATAAAATTTTGAAAAGGGCCTGAGGATACAGCTTAGTTTGAAGGCCCAGGGTTCAATCCTCAGTACTGCTAAGTGAGTGAATGAATGAATGAATGAACGAGTGAATGAGGAAACAAATTGCTGAGGATATATTTCAGTGCAAAGGTCTTGGATTCAATCCTCAGTACCACTAGATAGGTAGGTAGGTAGGTAGATAAATAGATGGATAGATGAATGGATAGATAGATAGATAATGTGGCTCAGTGCAGAGGCCCTGGGTTCAGTCTTCAGTATCACTCATGCACACAAAAAAGGGTTGGGGATACAGCTCAGTACAAAGGTCCTGGGTTCAATCTTTCAGTGCCACAAAACAAAATGAAATATGGTTGACATTTTTGCAGGGGTGGGGAATGATCCAAGGGGTTTGCACATGCTGGACAAGCACACTACCACTGAGCTACACCTCTAGCTCCACTGAATTTTTTTTTTGGTAGTACTGGGTATTGAACCCAGGGTGCTCTGAGAATACTGTATGTGGAGTGACATAATATTACTTGAAAATAGACTGAGTTAAAAGGAACCACAAAAATAGCACAAAAAGGAGTTATAACTAATAAGCCAGGAAAGGAAATAAAATGGAATTATAAAAATAACACAAAAGAAGGCAGAAAATGAGGAAAGAGAAACAAAGTAGAGATGAGACAAATGGAAAACAATTACACAGATGATACAAATGGAAAACAATTACACAGATGATATATTTAAACACACCACATCAAATTATCCCATGAAATATATGCAGTCTAAACAACCCAGTTACAAGTCAGAGATTATTAGATTGGGTAAAGAAGCAATCAACTACATGCAGTCTGAGAATCTCACATTTATTTATTTATTGGTTTTTTGAGACAGTCTCACTATATGGTTCAGGCTAGCCCCAAACTCACTATGTAGCCCAGGCTGGTCTCAAACTTACAGTGATTTTCCTGCCTCAGCCTCCCAAGTGCCTGAGTGCTGGGATTACAGGCATGCTCCACCATGACTGGCTAAGAATCTCACCTTAAATATAAAGACAGAAAAATATTAAAAGGACAGAAAAAGGTTTGCCATGCTAACACTAATAAAAAAAGAAGTGGATTGACTATATTAATATCAGACAATGTAGATTTCAGAACACAGACTATTGCCAGAGATAAAGAGGGTAATTTCATAATAATGAAAGGATCATTTCATCATGAAGACAATATAGGTGCTCCTCAGCTTACAGTGGGGTTACATTCCCAATTAACCCATAATAAGTTGAAACTACTCTAAGTCAAAAATTCATTTAAAAACACTTAACCTACTGAATATCATAGTTTAGCCTAGCCTTATTTAAATGTGCTCGGAATACTTACATTAACTTACAGTTAGAGACATCTAACACAAAGCCTATTTTATAAAGTGTTGAATATTTCATGTAATACATTGAAAACTACTGAAAGTGAAAAACAGACTGGTTGTCTGGACATACTTTTTCAGTATCATAAAGTTGAAAAACCACATCAAACGATCATAAATCAGGGACTGTCTGTACTCCTAAACATTCTTGTACTTTTTAAAGAGAGCTTCATAATATACAAAACAGTCAGGCATGGTGGTGCATACTATAATCCCAGCATTTGGGAGGCTGAGGCAAGCAGATCACAGCAAGAGTTTGAGGCCAACCTTGGTGAGTTCAAGGCAGCCTGAACTATATAACAAGACTCTGTCTCAAAAAAAAAAAAGAGTGAAAAAGAAAGAAAGAAAATTAATAGAATTGTAAGAAGAAATAGATACACAGTTATATTCAGAGATTTCAACATGTTTCTCTCAATAATTGTTAGGACAAGTAGACAGAAAAGCACTAAATCTCTAGAAACCTTGAACGATGCTATTGATCATTTTGACATAATTAATGTTTACAAAAACACTGCCCAACCACAGAAGAATACATACTTTCTTTTTTTTTAGGTACACAGAGAACATTTAGTAAGATAGATCACATTCTGAGCCAGTAGATGTCTCAGTAAGTTTGTACTTAAAGTCATACAAAGTATGTTTTTGACCACAATAGAAATATTAAATGAAAATCAATAACAGGAAGATATCTAGAAAATTCCAAGGTATTTGGAAAATAAATGACACGGTTATAAATAACACACAATTCAAACAAGAAAACACAACAGGGAAATTAGGAATATTTTAATTTAAATAAAAATGCAAATTATTGAAAAGAAAATGGTGGAGTGATGATTGATAATCAGAAAATTTAGCCTCTCTGACAGAATTTAGACACTGGAAAGTAACAACTTGTTGCAGAAAAAAAGAAGCAGATTGCTGGAAATATGGAAGGAACTGACAGGTAAAAAATTAGAAGCTATAGAGAAGTTGGAAAGATGGTCCATAATGCAGAGAAGATGGAAACAATTTGGACTCTTTCCACTTCTCTTATGGATTGTGGGAAAGGGACCTGCACTCCCCAGAAGAACGTAAGTACAAGGAATGGGAGATCCAGGGAGAAACAGAAGAGGAGCCTGTAACTGCATACTGCAAAAACAGTTTTTGTAAAAAACAGCATGGAGTTTTGCTTGGAGAGCAAAAACAGCATGGAGTTTTGCTTGGAGAGGACTCCTTCCACACAGCAGGCAACAGCTGGAATGGAATTCAAGCATGGACACCTGCCGTATTGCTAGAGTGCTTGATCAGGTGCCATTTCAGGAAAGGGTTGATTATTTAAATCTTGAACTCAGAACAACTAAAAAAAACCTTCACTTAAGAGTTCCCATTGTTACCTTCCCACAGTGACTGGGTAAGAGACAGCCATGGGAGTCAGCTGTAGTGAGGGGGTGGGCTATAAAGAGATCTGAGAAGTTTAAACTCAAGCCAGGAAGGATGTGGGCCCCACCTTCTGTGATAAGAAGCCAGGCTCAGCTCGAATTGCAATCAGAAACAGCTGGATCTGAAAGTGCCCACTAGCATTAAGTACCATGCCCTGCTGACTACATCTAGCACAGATCTGAGGTCTGATTGCCTTCCCTATCCCCCAGTGTGAGCAAGGACATGTCTTGGCATGGACATTGTTAGAGCCCAGGGTAAACAGAGGGACCTCTAGAATAGGGGGCATAACTCACAAACCCACAGGCTGTAAGGCTGAGTGGAGTCCAAGCCTTGCTGGACTCTAAAACTACAGATTTTAGAAGGAAACCACTCATTCAAAAATAAAGAGAAAAAAATTTTTTTCTGCATTTGGACTAATTCTCTTTTTTTCTGTCCCTTTTCTTTTAATTTTTTATATTTTATTCTCCATATCATTTCTTTTTTCTTCCCTCTTTCATTTTGTATTTCTAATTTTTTTCTGTTACCTTTATCTAATTTTGTAAATATCCTTCTACATCATATTAGGATCCTTTGTCTCACTTACCTCTCCTCCTCATCTCCCAGTGTTTAATTTTTTCAATTTTTCTTTTGTATTTTCCCATTCCCAACCTCCTATATCTTTATTAATAGTATAACCATTATGTTTCATTAATCTTTAAATAGTAAACTGTATGTTATTATTGTTGAATTCTTTTCTCTCATTAGTGGAGATACAGTTATCACATTGAGTAGATAGTTAGTTGCTGTATATCAATATTCATTTTGTCTTAGAGTTTATGCTATAATTTTAGATTTCTTTTCTAAGGGTAAGGGTGGTACATTATTGGTTCTTATGGTATGTCAGTATCCAGTTTGTCTTGGACAGTATTACTGTTGGTTGATTTACTTTATGTGGCCAAAGTTGCATAGTTGTTGCTATTAACAGGTTTTCTCTTTATGCCAATACTGGGATTACCTTTGTGACATTAACAATGCTGTGGTCTATTCCCAGAGAACGGGGTGCTGAGCCAGTTACACTGCATCCTCTCCTCCCATATTAACAAAGGTGATCATATCTTGGGGCAGAGGCAAAGGACGATAGTTGGCTATGTCCTGAGTGCATCGCTGAAAAGCATATTAATTAATGAGATCTTCATACTAGCAACAAAGTCTTTCTACTATAAATGACCACATGCCTAAGAACAAAACAAAACAAAAAACAACAGAAACTTGAGAAGGCAAGGCAACAAAATGCCTCCCAAAACTCCCAACTCCCGAAAAGCTGATCCACGGGGCATTGGGAAGAAGGAAAGCAAAAGCCACACAGCCAAATTATTCAGAAGGATAACAGAAGAGATTAAAAACAGGTCAATGAAGTGCTTGGTGGGCTCACAGAAAATATAGCTTACAGTAGACACTAATAAAAAGCTAGCTGAGTTAAACAAAATGATTCAAAGCATGAATGACCAGTGTAGCAAAGAATTAGAATCCATGAAAAGATTCCAAACAGAAATCCAGGAAATTAAAAATTATATTGAAAGAATGAGCAGCAGAAGTGACCAATGTGCAGGACAAAGTATCAGAATTAGAAGGTAGGGATGCTTTCAAAGGCCAATTTCTCAGAGTTATCTTTAAAAAAGAGAGACTGTGAAAACTGAATTCAATAGCTGCTAAATGACACAAAGAAGACTAAGACTATTTGAAGTGAAAAAATCAGAAGACAGCACAGAGGTCATTAAAAAACCTGTTTACAGAAATAATAGCAGAAAACTTTACAATATAGGGAAAGAATTAAACATGAAGATAAATGAGGCATATGGGACCCCAAATAGCCATGATCATAAGAGAACCTCTTCACATCACATCATAGTCAAAATACCAGAAGTCCAACACAAGGACAGAATCTTAAAAGCTGTTAGAGAAAAGTAATGAGTCATTGGTAAAGGTAAACCCAGTAGAATTACAGCAGACTTCTCAACACAAACCAGGAGTGGCCAGGAGATCTTGGAGTAAAGTGTGTCAAGTCCCAAAAGACAACAATTTCCAACCCAGGCTTATATATCCTACAAAACTTTCCTTCAAAATTTATGGGGAAATCATGAATTTCCATGACAAAGAGCACCTCAAGAAATTCACAACCACCAAACCAGCACTACAAAAAATTCTCAAGGGTATCCTACCAAGAGACAGTGAAGCCAACAATACAAAAACAAAAACAAAACAAAACAAAATGAAACAAAAACCTAATATAATGAATTCACCAGGTAGGGTAAGCAGTTAATCAGAAAGTGGTAGTAGGGGGATTAGCAACAGGAAAATAATGCAGTGACAGGAATAAGTCAGTATCTTGCAGTAATAACTCTCAATGTGAATGATCTCAATCAAAAGACACAGATTGGCAGACTGGATCAAGAAACAAGGGGCTAGGGATTTAGCTCAGTGGTTAGAGTGCTTGCCAAGCAAGCACAAGGGCCTGAGTTCGATCCCTGGCACCAAAACAAAACAAAAAAAAAAAAGAAAACCAAAATCCAATGATAGGCAGTATACAAGAAACATATTTAATCCAAAAAGAGATTCACAGATTAAAAATCAAGGATGGAAAACAATAGTCCATGCAAAAGGAACACAGAAAAAAGCAGTAGCTATCTTAATTTCAGGCAAAGTGGATTTCAAGCCAAAACTGATCAGAACAGGCAGAGTCACTACATTTTGGTTAAGAGAACAGTTCAACAAGAGGACAGTAGTAAACACAAATGCACCAAACACTGGCACACCCAACTTCATAAAACAAACACTACTGGACATTAAAATAAATCCGATAAACATCAACACAATTATAATGAGAGACCTTAATACCCTACTGTCAAAAACAGATCAACTAGACCAAAAAATGTCAACAAAGAAATAGCAGAGTTGAATCAAACCTTCAAACAAATGGACCTAATAGATATTTACAGTGTTCCACCGCCACCCTCAAAAAAACCAGAATACACATTCTTCTCAGCAGCACATAGGACTTCCTCCAAAACAGACCATATGCTAGTATAAATTTATGCTTAAGTAAATGCAAAGAATCAAAATTATTCCATGCACATTATCAAATCATAGCGCAATGAAACTAGCAATCAATGGTAAAAGAAACCATAGAAATGCTGTGCAGTGGAAATTAAATATCCTCTTGAATAATCAGTAGGTCACAGAAATAATCAAGGAAGAAATTAGTTACGAGAATCAAATGATAATGTCAGTACAACATACTAGAACTATGATATGGGGCACTATGAAAGCAGTCCTAAGAGGGAAGTTTATACTTGTGAATGCCCAAATTAAAAAAAAAAAAACCAAAAAATAGAGCAAGCCCAATAAACTAATGATGCACCTCAAAGTCCTAGAAGAACAAGGGCAGTCCAAATCCAAAGCTAATATAAAGAAGGAAATCATAAAGATCAGAGCAGAACTTAATGAAATTGAAAGTAAAAAAAAGAATACAAAGAATCAGTGAATTAAAGACCTGTCTTTTTGAAAGAATAAAACCCCTAGCCAGTCTTACCCAAAAAAGAAAGAAAAGACCCAGTTAGAAAATTTTTAAAAAGGTGAAATCACAACAGACTCTGCTGAAATTAAGAAGATTATTAGTAATTATCTACTTTGTGAACCTATACTCTAATAAAATGGAGAATTCCGAAGAAATGGATAGATTCCTTGATATATATGAATTACTAGGTTGGTTAATTGATTGTGTCAATTTGAGTAAAAGAAGCTCAACTAAACTGGCTCAGTAGTTCCACACCCTGGGTGTGGAGGACCCACCCTGGGGCAGTTTATTGCCTGGATGGTGTAAAGTGGAAATGAAGAAGGATGGATCTGCTTCTGTTTCTTGGGAGGAGCTCCAGTCTTCACCTTCGCCTTCACCTTGGACATCCTCTCCTGGCTTCCAGCACAGATACTTCAAACTCCTGGTGTAGACTCTTCAGCCTTCTATTGCAGATCCACCAGCCTCCTGACAGGACTCAGATGGGACACTTCAATGAGCTCCAGACCTTTGACTGGGTCCTTTGGATCTCCAGTATGCAGACAGACCCTCTGCACTCTTCCACATCTGACTCTGTGGATGACCATTGTAAGCCAATCTTGTACATTCTTACATATTTGTGTATCTTGCATTAAATCTGTTTTTCTAGTAAACACTTACTGATACAATACCAAAGCTAAACCAAGAAGACATAAAAACCTTGAATAATCTAGTATCAGGTAGTGAGATTGAAGAAGTAATAAAAAGGTACTAACTAAGAAAAACTCAGGATCCAAGAGAGGCATTCCTGAATTCTACAAGAATTTTAGGGAAGATCTAACACCAACACTCCTCAAACTCTTTAATGAAATCCAAAGGGAAGGAATGCTCCCTAAAGCCATTCCTGGAAGCTAGCATTACTCTGATTCCAAACCAGAAAAGGATCCAACCAAAAAAGAGAACTATAGACTAATTTCTTTAATGAACATCAACACAAACATCCTCATCAAGATACTGGCAAACAGAATGCAACAAATCATCAGAAACATCATACATCATGACCAAGTAGGATTCATCCCAGGGATGCAGAGATGGTTCAACATAGGCAAATCAAGAAATATAATACAACACATAAACAGAAGCAAGGACAAAAATCACATGATCATCTCAGTTGACTCAGAAGAAGCCTTACACAAAATCTAGCATCCATTCATGCTTAAAAAAAAAAAAACCCTGAAGAAAATAGGTATAGGAGGATCTTATCTCAATCTGATAAAGAATATGAGGGTGATCTGGCTGCGACATCTGTCACCCCATTGATCACCAGGGTTGATTCAGCTGATCTGGCTGGCAAGGCGGGTGTCCCCTTCCTCCCTCACTGCTCCATGTGTGTCCCTCCCGAAGCTGCGCACTCAGTTGAAGAGGATGACCATCCCCGATAGAGGAGGACCGTTTCCTCAGTCAAGGGTAGCTGCACTGCCCTGCTCAATCTGATAAAAAGCCATTTATGACAAACCAGTGGCTAAAATCATATTAAATGGGGAAGTGCTGAAAGCTTTCTCTCTAAATTCAGGAACAAGACAAGGATGTCCACTATCACCCCCACTGTTCAATATAATTCTTGAAACATTAGCCAGAGCAATCAGGCAAGAGAAAAAAAAAGTGGTATGTATAGGAAAGGAAGAAGTCAAATTATCATTATATGCAGATAACATGATTCTCTACAGAAAATACCAAAAAAATTCTACCAAAAGACTCCTAGAATTAATAACCAAATTCACTAGCATGACAGGGTACAAAGTCAGAACACAAAAATCAGTGGCACTCCTGTACACCAGTAATAAACTCACTGAGAAATTAGAGAATACCTTTAACAATAGCAACAAGAAAAATTAAATACCTAGGAATTAACCTAACCAAGATAGCGAAATACCTCTATAACAAAAACTGCAGTGCTCTGAAAAAGGAGATTGAAGAAGATATCAGAAAATGGAAAGATATGCCCTGTTCTTGGATAGGCAGAACCAATATAGACAAAATGGCTGTACTTCCAAAACCAATACAGAGATTTAATGCAATCCCAACCAAAATACCAATAGCATTCCTGACAGAACTAGAGAAAACCATCCTAAAATTCAGATGGAACCAGAAGAGACCTAGAGTAGCAAAAGCAATCCTGGACAACAAGAGCAGGGGAGGAAGAAACACAATGCTTCAAGTGATACTACAAAGCTATAGTGAGAAAAACAGCATTGTATTAAGATTAAAAAAAGACATGTGGATCAATGGAACAGAATAGAGGATGCATAAACAACTCTAAGCACATTTACTCCCTGATCTTTGATTTTAAAAAAAAGGGTCAAAAATTTATACTGGAGGAAAAATACCCTCTTTGACAAATGGTGCCAGGAAAACTGGCTATCTATATGCAAAAGATTGAATCTAGACCCATATCTCTCACCGTGTACTAAACTAAAATAAAAACAGACCAAAGATGTAAATACTAAAACAGAAATAACTTGCTAGAAGATAAAATAGGTAAAACTCTTGAAGAAAAAGTATAGGAAAGGACTTACTAAACCAATCTCCAATTATACAAGAGATAACACCAAGAATCAACAAGTGGGATCATACTGAATTAAATTATTGAATTTCTGTACAACAAAGGAAACAAGTGAAAAGACAACCTAAAGAATGGGAAAACATTTTTGCCAGGTTTTCCTTGGACAGAGGACTAATATCTATAATATACAAAGAACTCAGAAAAAATTAGACCCCCCTACATAAAATATCCAGTCAAAAAATGGGCAACTGAATTGAATAGACACTTACAGAAGAGGAGATACAAATGGCCAATAAATACATGAAAAAAATGTTCAACATTTCTGGCCATTAGAGAAATGCAAATTAAAACAACACTGAGCCAGGTGTGGTGGCGCACACCTGTAATCCCAGCGCTCGGGAGGCTGAGGCTGGAAGACCTCTGTGAGTTCAAGACCAGCCAGGGATACATAGTGCGTTCAAGGCCAGCCTGAACTACATAGCAAGACCCTGTCTCTAAACAACAACAACAACAACACGGAGATCCATCTTAACTCCAGAAAGAATGGCTGTCATCAAGAAATCAGATTAAAAAAGTACTTCAAAGAAATGTTGGAGAGGTTGCAGGGGAAAAAGGAACTCTTCTACATTGTTGGTAGGAATGTAAACTAGTATAACCATTACAGAAATCAACGTGGAGATTCCTCAAAAAACTAAATCAAGAATTTCCATTTGACCCAGCTATTCCCCTTCTAGGTACCTTCCCCAAAGAGTCATCCTATTACATTGATACATGCATACCCATGTTTATAGCAGCACAATTTATAATAGCTAAGTCTTGGAAGTGGTCTGTATGTCCATCAACAGATGAATGGATAAATAAAGTACATTTATACACAATGGAGTACTACTCTGCCATAAAGAAGGATAAACTTGAGACATTTGCAGGAAAATAGATGCCCTGTGAGACCATAATGTTACATGAAATAAACACACAAGTGTAATTATCACATGGTTTCTCATATATGAGAAACCTAAAATATAAATAAAGAGCAAAATAAAAGATAGGTAATAGGGGAAAAAAGAGATGGAGGGACGGGAGGGGGAAAAATGCAGCTGACAGAAAAGGGAAAGGAAGGGAACATAAAAAGAATTAAGATGTGTTATGTGCATGTACCAAGTACCCATGATAAATGTAATCATTATATGCTGGAAACATACTAGTAAAAAGGAAATGTGCAGCTGTGCACAGTGGCACATGCCTGTAATTCCAGCACTTGGGAGGCTGACACAGGTGGATGGCTGTGAGTTCAAGGCCAGCCTGGGCTACACAGTGAGTTCAAAGTCAGCCTAAACATAGTGAGACCCTGTCTCAAAAAATAAAAAATAAAAAATAAATAAAAAGGAAATGTGCTGAGTGTGGTAGCACATGCCTATAATCCCAGCACTTAGGAGGCTGAGGCAGGAGGACTGCCATGAGTTCAAGGCCAGCCTGAACTACACAGCGAGACTTTATTTCAAAAACAAACAAAAACAAAGAAAAAAGGCAAAAAGAAATGCAAATTATTAAAATTCATTGGATGTAGGTAGTGTGGTAGCTAGAGGGAAAAATGCCTGATAGAAAAGAAAATAAATCAGTGACATCAACTTCCAATTTAAATGAGAACCAGAAGAGAAAATTAACCAGAAGTGAAATAATAAAGATCAGAGTAGAAATCAGTAAAATAAAACAAAAACAACAGAGGAAAACAGAAAGTGATTGAGAAGATTAATAAAATTGATAAATATGTAGCTAGACTAACAAGAATAAAAAGAGAGGGCACGAATTGCCACCATCAGAAATTAAGTAGCAGGAGATATTGAATTAATTATCAAGTGATAGTATAAACAACTCTGTGGCAATACACTGAGCAGTGTAGATGAAATGGACAAATTCCTTGAAAGATAGGAAATACCAAAGTTCACCGAGAAGAAATACGCCTTTGTGGTAGGATAGCTCTATATCTATTAAATTGAATTTTTAGTTAAAAATCCTTTGCATTCTCCAGACTATGTAAAGAATTTTCAAAACTCAATAGCAAATCAACTAATTTTTTAAATGAACAAAATATTTGAACACACTTCACAAGAGGAGATTCAGATATACAAATGGCAAAATGGTGCATGCTTGTAATCCCAGCCACTTGGAAGCCTGAGGCAAGAGGATCTCAAATTCCAGGTCTGTCTTGACAGCTCAGTGAAACCCTGTCTCAGAAATTTTTTTTCAGGTGCCAGGGAATGAACCCAGGACCTCACATGGGGTAGGCAGGCACTGTACTACTGAGCTGGATGAACATAAGGAGTGCTTGCCTAGCATGGGTGAGGCCATGAGTACTTAAAAAAGATGCTAAACATAGTCATTCTGAAAATTCAAAAAAAGGGCACAATGAGATACTATTTCACACTCACCTGAAATAAAAGACTTTACTGTTGGGCTATAGTCCCAGCTCACCTATAGTCCCAGCTCAGAAAGGTCACACAATTCAATTCACTACAACCACCCACACTTTCAGAGTGAGGCGTGTGCCAGTGTCACAGGACCTCAGTTATATGGGGAGGGAGGCTCCTCAGGATCTAGGAATGTTTCGGCTTCTGAAGCCCTTTCGTTCAAATCTCTATATTCTAGTGAGATCTCAAAAAGAAATGCTCTGACCTCCTTACCTTATTCTTTGGCTATGGTGTTAGCCTTGGGCCATTCATAACCCAGCTAACTTGGCAGATGGCTAGTGAACTCAAGGTCTTGCCAGTAGTCACAGGTCTTTGAAGAAAGAAGCATGCGCTGCATCTAGTTGGTGCCAAAATCTCCACTTTAGTCTCCATAAAGATATTATAAATTAGGTTATAGTTTTCCTGCCTTACAGATAAGGAAATTGGTTACAAAACTTCTGCAATGCCAGCTAGTAAATGACAAGGCTAAGATTTGTACTGAGATTTCCTGGCTCCAAAACCTAGTAACATTGTGACAATGTGGGCAAGCCCAGGGCAGAAGAGTGAGCCGGTGCATCAGGTAAATACCATGCTTCACTCAAGATCATGGACACTTAGTGGTAATTGATTTGTTAGTGGCACAAGAGTGGCACCCAGTGGCTTCAGCTGCAAACTACATGATCAAGGATGACAGGTCAAATTCTTTTACCCCTGGACCAGTCCCTCAGTGTCCATTTCTAAAGGAAAGGTAGACTAGCTGACCCTCTGAATAATACAGAATAAAAACCACCTATAGCTATTATATAATTTATGGAAATGGAAGAAATGAGGAAATACATATTTAGAGTGTTATAGAGTATATGCAAGGAAAGGTCATGCGGGAGTGGAAATTTCATGCGTGGGTGTCTGAACGGACAGTGGGGCAGTAAGGAGTAGAAAAGACAGTACATCAGGACAGATGTGTGTGTGGGGACTGAGACCTTAAACCCAGAATGGGAAGGAGAGGTAAAAAGTAGGCAGTATTTTAAGGAAAGACATTGTTTCCTCAGGGGTGTTAAATGTTAAATCCAAGGAAGCATATGCCAGGGACAGGACCTCTTCCGGGCCCAGATGATGAATGGATAGGTAAAGGTTCTTATAGGGCTCATGTGGGCAGTTACCTGGTAAGACCAGTTTCAAAAAGGAGAAAAGCTTATCTATGAGATTTCCCAAACTAGAATGAATAGAGGAAAAGAAAAAAGCTTTTTCTAAAGAAAAAAATTTGGAAAATTTCTCAGTATCCTTCCTGCCTGCCTGCCTTCTTCCCTCCCTGTCTCCCTCCCTTCTTCCCCTACTCCTGTTTTTCTTTGGCAGTACTAAGATTGAACTCAGGGGCACTCTACTGCTGAGTGTTATCCCCCATTCTTTTTATTTTGAAATAGGGTCTTGCTAAATTGCTAAGCCTGGCCTGGAATTTGCAATGCTCCTGCTCCAACATCCAGAGTAGCCGGATTATAGATGTGCATTACCACATCTAGCAGTACTGTTTCTTCTTTCATACCTTTAGGGCCATCTTTGCCCCTTCCATGTTCCTTGGAATGCAATTACTTAGAAATTGAAACTTGTTTTAGTAAACAGGATATATCTTTTAAATTGAGATTGATTCTCATACAGTAAGATTTACCTTTTTAAAGTATACAATTCAGTGATTTTAAGAATAGTCTATTATGCAACCATCACCACTAATTCCAGAACATCTCTATCACACCAAAAAGAAACTGTAGCAGTTAGTCCAAGTTTCCCTCCTCCTGTAGCACTTGGCAGCCACTAATCTGCTTTCTATCTCTGTTGATTTGCCTATTCTGCATATTTCTAATAAATGGACTCATAAAATATGTGGCGGCTTTTGTTTAAGAAAATGTTTCCAAGGCTTTTCTGTGTTGTAGCCTGTCACAGTACTTCATTTTTATGACACAATAATATTCCATTTTATGGATAGACCACATTTTATTTATTCATTCATCCAGTGATGAATACTAACTTTTCCTCACTTGAATATTGTAAATAATGCTGTTTGGAACATTTTTGTGTGGGCATATGTTTGAAATTCTCTTGGGTATATATAGGGTATGATAGAAAAATGTGAGTGTTTACATTTTAAAAATTTATTACAGTAAGACACGTTGCCATCAGTCCTCTTCAAAGTACTCCCCCTTGCTTTGAACACATTTATCCCAGTGTTCTTGCCACTTTCTGAAGCAGTTCTGAACATCCTCTTTCATATCTTTGTTGTACTGTCCTAAATTGATTCAAAATGTTTACCAAAGTCACTTTGACTTTGGGGAAGAGCCAGAAAGAAGTCGCACACTGCCAGATCTAGTGAATAAAGTAGATGAGCCTTTCCATTGGATGGTAGTCAGCAGCATTTATTATATTTTTGATCACACCTTGTGAAGACATTCACAAAAGCTGTTCAGTCTTGCAGAACTGCTTCAGGAAGTGGCAAGAACATTGGAATACATGTTTGAAAAGACGGGGAATATTTTGAAGGAAATTAATGGCAATGTGTCCTTTACAGTTATACATTTTTAAAGTTTAAATATTCACTGTGTATTTTGATCACCCATTGTATCTAGGAGTGGAATTGCTGGATCTTATTTATAGCACTGTGTTTAACTTTGTGTCTGTATGTGTGTGCGCACACATGCACACAAGCATGCACAGGCTTAAACTCAGGGCCCCACAAATGCTAAGCACATCCTCAACCTGACCTACACCCCAGCCAGTTTAACCTTTTCAGGAATTTCTAAATTATTTTCCAAAAGGACAGCACCATTTTATGTTCCTGCCAGTACTCTAATGGTGCTCCTCAGTTTCTTTACATCTTCATCAACAGCTGTTTTTATTCTCACTATTGTTATTGCAATCCTAGTGGGTGTGTGGTATTTCAGTGATTTTTTTTTTGAGACAGGGTCTTTTATTTATTTATTTATTTATTGGTGCTGGGGATGGAACTCAAGGGCCTTGTGCTTGCTAGGCAAACGCTCTACCACTTGAGCTAAATCCCCAACAGAACAGGGTCTTATTATATAGTTCAGGTTGGCTGTGTCTGAACATCTAGCAGTGTCTCACACAGGGAAAATGGTCACTAAGGGGCCGACAGTCATACATGGGAAGCCGTGGGGCACACACATTCTGTAGTCATGGGTAGCTTTTCAAAATCCTCCCACACTTGTCGGTCCAATCTGGACAAGGAAACAGAGGTACTTACTAAGACCAGAACCCAATCTTCCCAGCTCCTCATTTTTCTTTTCAAGAATACAAATATGGCCGGGGATTTAGCTCAGTGGTTAAGAGTGCTTGCCTAGCAACCACAAGTTCCTGAGTTCGATTCCCGGCACCACAAAAAAAAAAAATACAAATATAAGCCAGGCAAGCCTGTAAGCCCAATATATTGGAGTCTCAAGCAGAAGGATTCAAGTTCAAGCCCAGCCCAGGTAACTTAGTGATTTAGCAAGGCGCCCTGTCTCATAAAAGAAATGAGAAAGGGGTTGGGGATATAGCTCAGTGTAAAAGACCTGGGTTGAATTCCCAGTACTGAAGGAAAAAAAAGAATATAAACAAAAATTTATATCTCGTCATAAAAGTTAAAAATGCATGCTTCAAAGGAAACTATAAGGAAAGTGAAAAGTAAACCACAAGAATGAAAGAAAATTTTGCAAATCACATCTGATTCTGATAAGGTACTTTTTATCAAGAGTAAATAACTCATAATTCAACAATAAAGTAACAACCCAATTTAAAAATGGACAAAGGATGTGAAGACATTTCTCCAACAAAGATATAATTGCCAATAAGCACATGAAAAGATTCTCAGCATCATTATTCACTAGGGAAATGCAAATTAAAATCACTCTGAGAAGCAAATGTGGTGGTGCGCACCTGTAATCCCAGCGTTTGGGAGGTGAGGCAAGAGGATGGCTGCGAGTTTGAAGCCAGCCTAGACTACATAGTGAAATTCAAGGCCAGCCTGAACTATATAGAGAGACCCTGTCTCAAAAAAACTACAAAACGTGGGTGTGGGTGCACAAGAGAGGAAAGCCCTGAAGGCTGGGTAGGGGGATTCTCGAGCCAGGAGCAAGTTAAGAAGGAGTTCTGGGTGGAGAAAGACAGCTCTGTGAAATCAGTGAAGCTACCAGGCACACTCTTATTTCACTAGGGTTCATTCATGCTTCTGTAAAACTCACTTGGGACTTCTAAATTTTGTAAGCAGCTGGTTCCAGAGAAAAAGGATTCAGCCCAGAGCACAAAGGACGCACATGAGAACAGCAACCCAGAGCTTCTTGCAGGCTTGAGCTTTTCAGGTAAGCTCTGCACTGAAACCTGAGAGTAAGAAATGTGGGTTCAAACTCTCAAACTATCCCACTGTGCCTTCAACCACAGCCACATCCTTCTGGGTTTGGTTGGCCCGTACTGCCATTGTGGATCTTCCAGGGCTGCAACAGGCATTCTCTCCCCAAAGCTGGTATGACAGGACTTGAAATTTCTAGTACAGTTTGTGTTGTTACAGATAACAGTAGGTGATGGATTGGGGCCGGGGTGTGGAATAAGCAGAATCAGGGCCTAAGTCCAGGTGATTCCTTCACATCTTTTCTCAAGTATCAGTGCTGGTACTGCAGCTCTCCCGAATTTTGGTTACTACTCTGTTTTGGGCTGTGTAGGCTGCTCATGGGTGCAGATATTACCTCAAATTTGATGTGTGTTTTGATGAGGAGGTATCGGTGTATATAAGCGATGGCAGTTATACTGAAGCCTTTCTTCACATCGGCCCTCACATTTCAATAGCCTGAGGGGCCTGCAGCAGCAGGGCTAGTAGCAATTCTTAGGTACAGTATAGTCACTGGCAGGTACTGGGCACTGTTTTGGAGCTTTTAAGATATATTAATGCTCTTAGTTCTTAAAGTAATCCTATGAAGTATAGGTGCTGTTATTATTCTCATTTTACAGATGCAGAAACTGAGGCTTGGCGATATCAATAAACTTACCCAATGTCACACAGCTAGTAAATGACAGAGCCATTCAAATCCAGGCAGCCTGGCTCTGGTCTGTCTCTGGAAGAGCCAAATTAGCAGGGATGCTCTCCTATAGATCCCGAGTCTTTTGGACAAAATAGTATCTAGGTTTGAGAGAATCTGGAGACTGTGACTTTAGCTCCTATGCTTTGTTGGTAAATCCCTCTTTCTGGGGTTATAGCTATGTGCTGCATATTGTCTGTGCTTAGGCCTGAGATGTGTTCTGAATCATTTTGTCACTTGAACTATATTTTAAAGGTTGTAGAGGTTGTTGCTACCAAAAAGAATCCTGCAGGAAAGGCTTGTATAAAAGTTATTTTTATAAATTTAGATTTGAATATTTTTTAAATGGAAGCTACATACAATTCAGTATCTTGGGCAGCAAGAAGAGGAAAAATAATAAGTATCTTCTCTTAAAAGGAAAAAAAAACCATTTAATTCAGCCACCTCTGTGGACCCTGGAGAGATGTTAGACTCTTCCACAGACCTTTTCTCATTTAGTCCTTGCAGTGACCCTGTGTGGGTGGCCTTCCTTCCCTTTCATCTATGAGAAAACCCAGGCTCAGTCTAGGCTTAGTTAGCAGGAAGAGGAGCTGAATTTCATCCTGCTGTCTCCAGAGCCCACGCTTTTTCCAGTGTGCAACATGAACCTTAAAACCCAGATACTGATTGCTTGGGCTGTTGTGCCCTCTCACTGGCATGAATTCTGTACCCTATGTGGGCACATCTGCTGAAGAAAATCACTGAAAAACTGTTTTAATGTCATCACACATCCATGGTCTGTTCACTTAGGAGCCTTTTGTTTGTCAATCCTTTGCCTTGTCCTTCTGGCCCTTTTTCCACAATGGCTACTCGTCTTCCATCCACCCTTGGCTTTGAGGTACTGGGGCTTGAACCCAGGGTCTTATACATGCTAGGCAAACACTCCCCTGATCTACATCCCCAATCCTCCTTTTTTGAGATGAGGTCTCACAAAGTTGCCCAGGCTGGCCTTGAACTTGTGATCCTCCTGCCTCAGCATCCTGGGTACAGGGATTACAGGTATATGCCACCATGGCCAGCTGGCTACTCTGTTCTTTAAAAAAAAAAAAAAAACCAAAAAACTACCTAGCCTCTGCACCCAACTTAGCCTCCTCTTTCACTTCATTGATTTCTTTTCTCAGGAAATTCACCAACTTATATTCCTGCCACTGCAGAGCCTCATCAGTGTAGGGACTTGTCCCCTCCAGGCTCAGGATAACATCATCCTTCCTGCTTTCTCAGAACTTGCTTGTATCAGTTATTACTTCTGCACCTTCAACTCTCTTCTTAGTGCTTTTTCTTTAGCCTGCCAATCTCTCATTTCTTCCAAAGTAAATCTCTGGTGCCCCTGAATTTACTCCATATACCTCAATCTCTGTTCGGCCCCTCTCAGCCAAGGTTCTCAAAAAAGCCAGTTACACGGTCCCTCTCTCCCTTTTTTCCCATCTCACTTTCTGGAACTTAAAGCACTTGCGTTCTTTGTGGCCTCTCAAACTGCAAGGTCTCTCTAGTTAGGGAAGATACTGTAATTACTAAGTTGCACATTCACCTTTACCGTATATGAACTATTTGCACAATTTGGCACTGTAAGACTGTGACTTACCTGATTCTCTCTTTTCTCAGCTTTCTCTTCCACCGCCTTTCTCTGGCCATCATTATACAGCGCTCATCCTAAACTCTGCCCTAGTTGCTGTCCTCCACCCAGCTGTTGACCACTGCCTCTGGGCTCATGATTCCCAAACGGGTATGACCTGCCTGGGCCTCTCCTGAGCATCAGGGGGATCTTTCCTGCTTAGGAGGCAGCTCCACGTGGAGGTCTCATGGGCACCTCAGTTTTTTCCCTTCCGGCGCCTTGCCTTCTGCACACCTCCCTCAAGGTCAGTTCCTTTTACCTTAGTCTTGTCATAGCACCACCATCTATCTATTTTTTCACGTCTGAAATCTCAGATTCATTCAAGAGGCCCCTCACTCCCGTGCTCCACATCCAGGTGATCACCAGGCCTGTCAGTTTGGCCTGATGAATGCTTTGCTGGTGGTGCCTCCATCCCCACCGCCTTCAATTCTCTTGGGGTCTTGATGGCCTCCTCCCTCTAGTTTGATAGAAGCCAACCTCTGACAGAATGATCATTCTAGAATACACAATCAGTATATCTCTCCATAAAATGCTTCACTGGCTTCCTGTTTGTTTCCTGAGGTTAAAAATCTGTTTCTTAGCTTTTTCTGATTCTTACTAATCTCCTAGATTTATCTACCTCTTGCATTTTATTTGCCTGACTTTGTGTAAAGTTTATTTGCTTGACTTTCGGCATGGAATTCTTTTTCTCTTTCCAAACCTTTCCTCACCTCTCCATGGTTACTTAACAGCTTCCTTCTCTTCTATCCCTGGGTTTTGTACACACTTCTGCATCCCTCCCAGCATCTGAGCTTCTCCCCCTAGGGAAAAGCTCATTTATCTACATTGCCAGGAACTAACTGTTCAGGAAAAATCTGTAGATCTAAAGGCGCTTTAAATTTGCACAAGTGAATTAGGGATAGAAAAGCTGCCTGTGGGCACTGCCCAGTGCCCTAGGAGAGAGAAGTGTGGCTGGTTTGCTTTCCCAGGACTCAGAGCTTGGCAGGGAGGGAAGAGCTTGATAGTGCAGAGTTCACCGACAATCTGTGAAAAGTCACTGAAGGGGTCTGAGCCTCTATAGGGTTTAGTAGGATCTCAGGAGAGAGAAGCCGTTCTGAAGGCCACGTAGCTCTAGGGTTTTGATCTGGACGGGACCTGGGAGTAAGATTAAGTGGGCGTGGTTTCTCCTAGAGATCAGCAGGCAGGCAGAACGCAAGAGGCTCAAGAGAGGCAGCTTCTGCCAGGAAGAGGAGGAGATGCAAGCTTTCGTGGCTTTGCATCACGCGGAGTCCCCCAAGGCCTCTCTCACTCCGAGGGGAGAAGAGGCCCGCACAGCCCACGACAGGGCCCCGGCTGTGGAGAGGGCGAGCCCTCCGGGGACCCGCCTGGAGGTAACCCGGCAAGCGCCCAGCAGGGAAGGGCGTGGCAGGAGGGGCGGGGCCGCTGCGGAAGGGTCCCTACTCCGACCCCTTTGCTGCCGCAGGATGTTCAGTGGCTGCAGGAAGTCTCGAATCTCTCCGAGTGGCTGAGTCCTGGCCCTGGGCTGTAAGCCGTGCGGTTCCTAAAACTCTTCGGGGACCGGGAAGCTGCGGGCGGCTGTCTGATACTCGATTCAATAAAGTTACTCCACGCGTGCGCCGAGTCTGCTCCAGTGCCGGGGCGGGGACGCTGGGGGCGGGGCCTGAAGCTAGCCCTGCTTGGCTGACGTCGCACGCGCGTCCACGGTAGCGTCACTGGTACGCGCCGCAGGTCCAGGCGCGATGGCGGCGCTGGGCGGGGATGGGCTGCGCCTGCTGTCTGTGTCGCGGCCTGAGCGGCAAGTCGAGTCACCAGCGCTAGGTGGCCCGGGTCCCGGGCTGTGCTGCTGGGTGTCAGTGTTCTCCTGCCTCAGCCTCGCCTGCTCCTACGTGGGCAGCCTCTACGTCTGGAAGAGCGAGCTGCCCAGGTGCGAGGACTGCGCGCCCCCACGAGGCTGGGCTGCGGGCGGAGCCTGGGTGAGCCGGGGGCGGGACCATGCTGACAGGTGGTGGCCGAGGGCCCCCGGAACTTACTGTCCCTTTCATAGGGACCACCCCGCCGTCATCAAGCGGCGCTTCACCAGTGTCTTGGTGGTCTCCAGTCTCTCGCCTCTCTGCGTGCTGCTCTGGAGGGAACTCACCGGCATCCAGGTGCGAAGGAGGCGGGGCAAGGGGCAACGGGATCTAACTCAAGGGTCTCTGGGGAGGAAGCAAGACTGATGCCCCTTTTCCTGTGGCTCAGCCAGGCACATCCCTGCTCACTCTCATGGGCTTCAGGCTGGAGGGCATTTTCCCAGCAGCTCTACTGCCCCTGCTACTGACCATGGTGAGTTCTGCTTTAACTTGTCTACTGTGTTACTAACCTCATGGGCACTCGTGGCTCTTTTCCCCTTTGTGTCTAACTTCTGGCTGATGGAAGACAGGAATTGTGATATGACCTCAGGGCCCTGGGGTATGCATGGATGGGAAATCCCAGAATTGAAGAAGTCTGAAGTCTCATGAGGCTGGTTAAGGTTAAAGGTCTGAACAAGGTCAGTGGTTTGTGGTGAACGTCTTTCCTTTGATTTCTGCTATTTTTATGTCCCCAGATCCTTTTTCTGGGCCCACTGATGCAGCTGTCTATGGACTGCCCATGTGACCTGGCAGATGGGCTGAAGGTTGTCCTGGGTGAGTGTTCAAGGCAAAGCAGGAAAAGTAGACATAGGCAGCCCAGGATAATGGGGAAAGAGAATCAGTAGACTCATAGTGCAGTCTGGACAGGAGTTTTCTCAGGGTGTCTTTCCTTATCGGTAAAATTGGATATTGCTGGCTAGTCTCTAAGAGTTGGTTCCTGATGTCCAAGAAGACCCCTTGGGAACTTCAACAATACTTGGTGTGGACCAGAGAGGGTCATGCCCTATTTCCTCAATCTTTTGCTTCATCAAAGCAGAATTGGTCTTAAATTTTGATATTTCCATAGTTTACTACAAGACTACCCTGCCTCAGCTACTAATACCTTTTCTTTTAGTCATGTCAAGACATTGCTTTACATTGGGTCTGGTAAACATAATGTTCAATTGTCCCCTTCCCCACTTCCCAGAAGTATTGATGCCTGGCCTGTGTTTGGCCTGGGTAAAATTGTGGAAGAGGGGCCTCTGGGTCTCATTGCCTGTCCTGAATCTGCTACTTAGCCCCCAGCTCCTGGGCCCGCTGCCTCACGGACATGCGTTGGCTGCGGAACCAAGTGATTGCACCCTTAACAGAGGAGCTGGTGTTCCGGGCCTGTATGCTGCCCATGTTAGCGCCGTGTACAGGCCTGGGCCCTGCTGTGTTCACCTGCCCACTCTTCTTTGGAGTCGGTGAGTGTGTTTAACCTGGTCCTGAGAATGAGACTGGGGTGAGGGGTGAGCCTAGAGCAGAGACCAGAGGGATATGCTTTGTTTCTCATCTTCCTTCTAGCCCATTTTCACCACATTATTGAACAGCTGCGTTTCCGCCAGAGCAGCGTGGGGAGCATCTTCTTATCTGCAGGTGAGTCCTGGAGAGCTTGCTTGGGGCCATTCTGGGTTGGTGTGTGTTAGGGTGTCCCTGACAGCCATGCTAGAGAAAGGATTGGGAACAAAGGGCTATAGTATTGGAGGGGCCACTGACCATGGGAGTTGGGGTGCAGAGGACAGCCATAGGTGGTAAAGTAGGCAGCCACGGCCCCAGGGGAAAGGAGATTGTCTCTGGCTGATGGGCATGCAGTGCTGGGGTAGGGTGGGCGTACAGGTGTGGTCACTCGCGGCCTCCCCGTCTCCAGCGTTCCAGTTCTCCTACACAGCTGTCTTCGGTGCCTACACTGCTTTCCTCTTCATCCGTACAGGTTGGTCCTCAGTCTCTCATGGGTCTCTGGGAGTTCAGGGCCCCACAGGAGTGGGTGGGAGAATGGGAAGACTGTGTTCTAGGAGTGACAAAAAGTTTCTTCGACAGTGCTCGAGACAGGCTGAGCCAGGGCCCTCAGCTTGGTGAGGTCTGAGAGGTGGAAGGAAGCAGAGTGGGTGGGGGTGAGACCCTGAGCTCCTGTTTTAGGGGATGAGGGTCACTAGCCCCGGAAGGGCTGGAGGAGGTGGTGGGGCTGCTCCATGAGATGCACTGTCTCCCCTCCTCAGGACACCTGATCGGGCCAGTTCTCTGTCACTCCTTCTGCAATTACATGGGCTTCCCTGCTGTGTGTGCAGCCCTGGAGCATCCGCAGAGGCGGCCTCTGCTGGCAGGCTATGCCTTGGGTGTGGGACTCTTCCTGCTTCTGCTCCAGCCCCTCACGGACCCCAAGCTCTACGGCAGCCTTCCCCTTTGTGTGCTTTTGGAGCGGGCAGGGGACTCAGAGGCCCTCCTGTGCTCCTGACCTTCACTCATGTGTGACGCCAGTGAACTCTCATGGGCTTCCCAGCCCCTCCCCATTAAGGGGTACTGCAGGGGGCGGGGTCTGGCAGGGGTCCCCGAGATCTCAGGAATTTTTGTAGGGGATTGAAGCCAGAGCTAGTTGAATCCCAGGGACCAAGAGAAAGAAGCAGAGATCCAAAGGGTGCAATCCCTCTTAAAAGGGGGTTGAGGAGCAGCTGGGAGTGAGGGGATAAGGGGCAGGTCCCAGGAGCTGTGCACTCCCTCACTTTGGACTGCTGCTTCTCTTAGCTCCTCTACCCTGCCCCTGTCTCTGAAAAGCTGCTCGGGGTTTTATTTGTAAAACCCTCCCCTGAACTTCCCAGGGTTTTCTCATCATCTTTTTTGCATCAGGACTTTATATTGGGATATTAAAGAGATTTAACTTGGGTAACATGGCCTTGGATCTTTGGGAATCCATGTGTTTGGGGTCTTGGGGAAGAATCCCAGACATCCTACTCAGGGAGCTACCTTGAACACTCCCAGGGCAATTCAGCCCAGTAGGCAGTTCCCAGGAGTATGGGATAAGGTGGGGGCACTTGAAACCATGGCTTTCTCCCTGAGCCCTGCTCCATGTCCTAGCCCAAATGGGTCTGAGACTGCAGGTACCCAGTGTGGGCGCAGGCACCTGTGGCCCTGACCTCATCGATGGAGCCTCCAGCTTGTGTCCTCTGGAAGGGTGGAGGGCACAGGGTCCTCCAGAGTCTACCAACTTCATTTGATGAGTGGAAGCAAGTCCAGAACTGGAAAGGAACCTGACCCAAGTCTCCTCGAGGTAGGGGCTTCTGGTTCTCTCCACCCATACCACAGTTGTTTGGTCGCACGTAGCCTCTGGGGGAACTTGGAAGGAAGGCCACAGTCCTGAGAACAGAGAATCTGCCAAGCAATACAGTAAGTCAAGGGCTGTTTTAGAACTTGTGAATGTACTACCTTCTTATTGCCCTGTCTAGAACCTTTTTCTTTCTCTTTGCTTCTTTAAAGTATATCCTTTTAGGTCCCACTCCATGAGGCTGATGGTTGCAGGAAAGGCGATGCATGTCCCATGATACTCACTAAGCCACATTCATCACGAGCTAAAGGGCAGCATCACTGTTACATACCTGCCTCCCTGGAGAGCCTCCCTCCCCCCTTGTCTGAGTGGCAGCTGTCGAGAGCAGAGGGATGATCAGGGACTTGTTTTCATCTTCTGTGGGCAGGAGGGCTTTAGTCAGAACTACTGTCCCCTTTGCAGGTAAGAGGACTGAGACCCAAGGTTTTCTTGAGAGCTGGCTGTGGGATGGGCAGGGGAGAACCTGTGACTTGGTCCAGGGCTTCTACTAACCTCCCACCCACAGCCTCATTCTCAAAGCATTCACAGTCTCTCACATCCTTCCCAAGCATCTCCCCCACTCCCCAAGTGCTACCTATTTGCACTTAGTCATGAGCTAATGCGGTGGGAACAGGTCTGTCCACGGCCTGGGTTTAGTCCCTCTCTGCCTTTTCCTAATTGTGGAATTCTGTACAAGTTATCTAACCATCCTGTGACTTGTGTCCATAAGGTGGGTGAAGGTTGATTCTTCCAGTTAATAGGTTAAACTTAGAACAAACCCTGCTCCCTAAGCAAGCTCAGTAATGGCTGGTCATGTTTGGGGTCTGCATATATTAGGTGCACAGTAGTGTTATTAGCCAGAGGCACAGTTGTCGTCCTTGCTACCATCCAAGGAAGAAAAAACAGCCAGTTGGTCCCCAGCCCATTTGAGAAGCAGCCACAGCTTCTCTGCCCCTGGGCTGGAGGCTGCACTGGGGGTAGGGTGGAAGGCACAGAACCCAGCAGGGAGGGCAGAGGAAAGCCAGTTTTATTGAGCAAATGTCCCAGGATCTGGGGTTTAGGTCTCCCCCACAACCCCTTAACCTGCTCCAGGTCCTAAGACCCTCTCCTCCTCCACCTGTAGTCTCCCATGAGGGGAGGACCCTTATTTGGCAAGAGATGAATATATAAGCAACTGTCCGCCAGTGAGAAAGGGACAGATGGCTGAAGGGAATGGGCCCCTGCAGGAGTCTCTGTTGTCCCACTGAGGACAGGACCTCCAGGGCCAGGCCTTCCTGCCTCTGGGCACCAACCCGCCTGGGCCTGCCCTGGCAACATAGCTTCTGTTGAAGGTTTGGGGTGGGGATGGCCAGGCTGCCAGCCTGGGACAGGATCACTCGATCTCCAGGATGAGGTCGTCACCTTCCAGTGTCATGTCCTTTGTCACATGGACCTTGCGGACAGTGCCCTCCATGGGCGAAGTCACCACAGTCTCCATCTTCATGGCACTGAGCACACACAGGGGCTGGCCTTTGGTCACTTTAGCTCCTGCTGCCACCTTGATCTCTATCACTTTCCCAGGCATGGGTGCCCCAATTTGGCCCTTCACATCCTTCAGAGCTTTGGGGTGGAAATGCATCTCCTGCAGACAGGGCAAAGGAGACATGAGACAACAGGCCCAGCCTGGCCCCACTACCTGGCTGGCCCTGAGGAAGCCGCACCTTCATGGCCTGGGTGTCCTTGATCAGGATGGACCGCAGCTGCCCATTGAGCTCAAAGAAGACCTGCCTCTGGCCAGCCCGGTTCAGGTCACTCACAGCCAGGGCTTTGATGTGCAGTGTCTTGCCCCGCTCCAGTTCCACCTGCCGGGAAGGCATGGAGGCTCTGAGCTTGGGGAAGTTGGGAAAGCAGGCCCCCAACACCCACCACAGGGGAGTCCTCCACCCTGGGTCTCAGCTCCTCACTTTTCAAGGCTAGCTCCTGGTCCTTTCTGCTCCCAAAGCCCGCAAAGCTGAGTGAGAACCAGGCCAAAGTCTGGAGCTCTTAGGGCAGGGGTGCTGGATAGAGTGTGGACAAGCACCAGAGCCACTGACCTCAAACTCCTCTGCAATTTTGGGTCCCTGCAGGAAGAGGCGGGTATTGAGGCTATCCAGGGGACCAAAGGTGGCAGTGAAGTCCTTGAATTGGGCAAAGACATCAGGATACATGGCTGCTGAAAGAACATCCTCTGGGGTCACTTCCTCCCCGTGTCGCTCTATCAGCTCCTTCTCCAGCACCTGCAGATCCAGGGGTGGGAGGGAGGCTCCAGGTCGCCCCTCTACCCTTGGCAGGTCCTTTAGCACCTGGACAGCAAAGTAGAGGGTCAGGCCTCCTTCCTGTACCCAACCCTCCATCCTCACACTATTTTGGCCTTCCGTACCTTAGAGCGAAGGGGCTCAGGGAACCCGCCGTGGGGGATACCAATATAACCCTGCAGGAACTCCACCACGGATCGAGGGAAGGACAGCTCTTCTGCCTGAGCTTCAGCCTCTGCCCGGCTCAACCCATTCTGCACCATGAACTGGGCCAGATCCCCCACAATCTTGGAGGAAGGTGTCACCTGAGGAGAAGGGATTCTGGAGGTTATGATACCAGGCTTCTTACTGGAAACCGAGAAGAGAGTACAGGGCTGTGTCAGGTAAACACTGGACTCGGCTTACCTTGATGAGGTCACCCAGCATCTGGTTGGCCTCCACATAGGCTTTCTTGACCTCCTTGAACTTGGAGCCAAGCCCCATGCTGTGAGCCTGGAAGTGCAGGTTGGTGTACTGGCCCCCTGGGATCTCATTCTCATACACATCCGAGTTGCCAGACTTCATGGTAGCCGTGCAGTCAAAGGCAGAATACAGTCCCCGAGCGCCCTCCCAGTACTCACTGTAGTCAAACACGCGTTCCAGGGGCACCTCTGCAGGGAGGCCCAAGTCAGAGGAGAGCCTGGCAGTGTGCCAAGCTCCCAAGGGCTCCTCCCAGGACCCAGGGCCAGTTCAGGTCTCACTTTAGGCCACTATGGGGCATCTGGATCCTAGGTGTGCCCGACTTTACTGGGACTGGTGGTGCAGCTTTGAGAGGGGCATGGCTATGGGGTGTCCTTTTCCTACCTGTGTCTAGGGGAGTCCCTTTGGTACAGGCTACCAGGGCCCCCATGCTGGGCTGTGAGGTCATCCCGGACATGGAATCAGCTGCCACATCCACTATGTCAGCACCAGCCTGGGCACAGGCCAGCATGGCTGCTACACCTGCCCCTGATGTGTCATGGGTATGGATGTGCAGTGGGAGGTCAGGAAAGCGGTCCCGGAGGGAGCTGACCAGCATGGTGCAGGCTGCTGGCTTCAGCAGCCCTGCCATGTCCTGGAAGAAGTAGGAAAAAAGATGGTAGGGAGGGTCCTGATGTGTACCTGTGGTTGTGGGGAGTAGGCAGAAAGGAAGAGATGGACAAAGGCCCCAGGCACCTTGATGCACAGGATGTGGGTGCCAGCTCGCACCAGCTCTTCAGCCAAGCCCATGTAGTACTGCAGTGAGTATTTGGTGCGGCTGGGGTCAGCCACGTCACCCGTGTATGAGATGGCGGCCTCCACCACGCCCCCAGCACTGCCTGCTGCCTCCATGCCCAACAGCATGTTAGGCAAGTAGTTGAGGGAGTCAAAGATCCGGAAGACATCCATGCCATTCTCTTTGGCCACCTCACAGAACCTGAGTAGGTGAGAACCAGGGATAAGCCCCACCCCATTTCTCCCTGCACTTCCTTCCCTGGTTCCTGGCCCACCTTACAACCTCTACTGAGTGAAGACTGGCCTGGTGGGGGAGGGGCACAAAAGTATAGACAAGGCCTTTTCCAGGGCCACCTGGGCCAGGCAGGGTGGCCCCAGAGGCATCTGCATGAGGCAGAGCTGGCTCCTGGCAAGTCACATTGCCATGCCGTCAGCCTGCACAGGCCTGGAGGACCAGTTGGGGTTCCTTGCTGTGCAAAGGAATGGCAGGCTATGGGAGAGAGCACTGAGCAAGGAGTCCTGAGACCTGGGTTCCAGCCCTAGTTTACTCTATATGGCCTGGGACACATCATCTCCCTCTTAGGGCTCCCACTGCCACATGAGTGATTTGCTAGCCCTTTGGGTTCTGCCACAATTCTGCACTTCATGGCACTTCCAAACAGCAGCCTCTGCTGGATGTGGGAACACAGACTTGGCTTCCAGCCTGCTGTGGGAAACACAGGCCATCTCTGTGTGGACTACTGCCCACTGGCCCTGCTGTGCAGTGTCTGCCCGCCCCATCCAGGCTCACTTGAAGACCACGTTGTCAGGGTAGTTGGTGTAGCCCACTGCATTGGCCCCCCGTAGCAGCATCTGGAATGGGATGTTGGGGATGAGCTCCCGGAGCTCCTGCAGCCGCCGCCAGGGACACTCATACAAGAAACGCATTGCAACATCAAATGTGGCTCCTGTGAGGAGATGGAGAAGAGCCACAGGTCAGCTCTGGGAGTCACTGGGATCCTGCCATGCCCTGAGCCTTGGGCCCCTGCTCACTCCTAGGGTTCCTCATATTCCCAGCTCGAAGCACCACTAACTCTTCCTTTGGCTGATACTTTGGGTGCTCAGGCTTACTTGTGCCCTCTGCACATCTGTCTATCACCTGCGGATCCTCTTCCAGTTCTCCATGCTGTGTTCAGCTACCAGGCTGGTCTCCTCCTACTGAGCTGCTCAGGACAGTGCCTGGGTCTTAGCTTTGCAGCCTCATGCCCAGTGCCAGGTTTGGCTGAGTTGGTTCCAGTTTATGGAACAAGGCAGTACCCTGCTTCTTTAGTTCTCGCTCTGGTTTTCTCCCTGTCAACATCTCCAGCTTAGTGTCCTGGGCCTTTGGGGCTGGGCACACAAAGTGGGGACCCAATTCCTACCAATGCTGGCTAACGTCCCAGCCCTTTTCTAACCTACCTCCCCAGTTCTCCATGCTGAAGAGCTTGTTGAAGCTGTGGGCGACATAGGGTGCAATTTTCTTGAGGTCGTGGGTGCGCACGCGAGTGGCCAGCAGTGACTGGTGGGCATCCCTGAAGGTCGTGTCCATCAGCAGTAGCCCCTGGTGATTTCTCACAGCTCGAGCAAAGCCCTCAGGCCCCTCTCGCAGAAGGATGTCTCTGAAACCAGCTGGGGGTGGGCCTGGGGTAGACAAGGACATTAATGTCCATCCTGCAGGTGGCAATCTCTCGTCTCCCCCATGAGTTGGCAGAATGAATCCCACCTACCTATGGGCACCGCAGGGACAATGGGATCCGTGGGGCTGGGACTGGCCTTGACAGGGATCGGGGTGGTAGGACCATTGACCATGACGTGTCCTGGAGGGAGAATAAGTAGTGGTCAGGATACGATGGGCCAGAGGTGGCGCTGAAGGCAGCAGTGTGAGGTGGGCTTGGGGATAGGGACATTTCTCTAGAACACTTGGTCCTCCAGCTGCCCCTGTCCTCTCCAAAGCCAGGGCCTCCTGGGTCCGGGCAGTAGAGACCCATCGAGGGCCAAATGGCTGGAAAAGAGGATCTCTAGGAGCAAGGAAGATAGGGACCAGAACAAGGGCAGGACTGAGGGGCAGAGAGCCAGGAGCATGGGGAGGGGAGAGAAGGGCTGTGTGGGCGGACCAAGGTAGTGTAGCAGCTTCTGGGCCCGGTTCTGTGCGGGCCGCAACTGGAATAGCTCAGGGTTCTCGTCGATGAACTGGGTGTCCACGGTTCCCGCCAGGAACTGCTGGTTGTTGAGCACATTCTGCAGGAAGGGGATGTTGGTCTGCAGGACAGAGGTGGGTGGGAGGGCATCAGTCACCATGCAGCACAGACAAGGGAGGGAGAAGGCAAGAGGCTGCAGCTGCCACCCCAGAGCAGCACAGCTTCAGGGCCTCCCCCATCTCAGTCCCCTATTCGGGCAGAATCCCCTACAAGGCCAGGGCCAGAACCACATCCTTAATCCTTGCTCGCCGCAGAGCATGTGCCAGATGCCATCCCCTTCTGTCTCCTCTGGGGTCTGGAACACTGCACGCCCCCTGAAGGCCTAGGAGCAGCTCAGCCCTTCTCAAAGCAGCACACACAGTGCCACCAGCTTGCCCCCAAGCTTCTTGAAAGAGGCCTCATCTTTACACACCCACGCTCTGATGCTCAGAGGCTGTCTCTTCCTGGCCAAGTCCAGTGAGCATTCTCCCCCTGGCTCTGCTCATGAAATAGCTGGGTGGCAGCATGCGGCTGGGGCAGGATAAGTAAACTAGAGGCTACATGGGGGCCTGCAGTCCAGCACTGAGAGATGCCACATGGCTGGGACTCCATGTGTGAGCATGGCCTGTGGCCTTGTGGCTATTCAGGGAGGCATCTCCATGCCACCCATTCACGATTTCTGTCTGGCACCTTCAGCAGGAACTTGAGGCCCAACATGGACCCTTTTGAGAGTCTATCACCAGAGGGCTCTGATCACCGGACAGTGAAGGGCATCACCCTCTACAGGCCATCATTGGTCACTGCAGAGTAGGGCAGCCATTAGTGCCTCTTGTCTGATGTGACAGCTCTGCCTGCCCCCTTCAAGTTAGGGCAGCTCCAGCCCTAAGGCCTTCAGAGGTCACAGCTGATCTGAGAGATTTTTTTCTCAAAATCAAGGGTGCACAGGTTCAAGGTTATGACTAGCCACACGTTTTTGACTAATGTGAAGCCATATGTTTAAACCTTCAGTTTTAAAACTGCATTTCAGCACATACCAGTACACATGACCTACACTGTAAATTTTTGTCCACAACCTCCATCAAGGCAAAGAGATAAAGACATTTCAACTAGGTCAAGGCATGGCTTTTGAGAAGGAAACCACCAGTGAACCCATCCACAGAACCTAGAGCTGCAAAGGGCTGAAAAGATCCTCAGAGACCTCCCTGCAGCCCCAAGCTTTCCTCTGGTGTCCATCCCTCCCCCTTTGTAGGTACTGACGCTACTAAACATGTATGTACAGAATGAGGGAAAACGTTTTTCATGAGAAGAGGAACAAAGAAGTACCTAATGCCACTGCACATCAGAGTAGATCCAGCCCCTCTTCACAAATCCAGCAGCTGAGGCCCAGGCAGTGACAATGGTAAGCACGGCTTCCAGCTACCGGTAGCTTCACCCCTCGAACTGCAGGTTCCTCTCACCCCTATAAAGAGCTTAAGTACCTGCCACTGACCCCTTAGTTTGCATGAGGAAATTGTTTCAGTGGTTAAGTGACTTGGCCAAAGCTGCACGGCTCTGCTCTCCCTATGTTCCTGCCACCGACCTCTGGGAATCAGGTATCAAGGGGGACGGGAAGGAAGATGCCCGGGTAGCCTGAGGACAAGGACATGCCCATGGGAAGTGGCGACTCTCCGTGTTTCCTATCTGGGTGGACCACTAGTGGTGGCAGCCACGATCAGGGTGCCAGACTTGACTTGGAGTCTTCTGTTTCCACCCAAGACCCACCGGTCTGAGACCACTTAACACCTGGGACCACCCGGAGCTGCGCTCCCAGGGACTCGGCCCTGCGAGGGCGGGGTTGCGCCGCGGTGAGAACCACTGACGCACGGCTTCAAACAGCGTGCCGCCACCGGCCTGCTGGGAAACGGTGCGGCGCAGACCAATCGGGCCCGAGGCGGAGGCCGGTTGGCTTGCGAGCGCCGGACAAGTGGGGCGGGCGGGGGACTCAGGAGGGAGGGAAAGAGGGAGGGGCGGGGCGGGCCGCAACGCCTGTCCCCAGGCCGAGCCCTCTCGGCCCCACCCCACAGCAGCCCTGCTGGGGGCGCCGCCCCAGCCCCTCCAGGGCCCGTGCCTGTTGGGGACCCTCCACGTGACTCGGTGATGCAGAACGGTTATGACCTTCAGCGAGTGTCTGTGAACGAAAGGGTCCCAGCAACAATACGGGTTTGCGCCCAGCCCTGCCCGTGGGTGCGGGGACGTGTGTGGGTGTGTGGGCATAAGTGGGCGTGTTGGGGAGGGTGCCCAGCGACATGTGACAAAGACTCGTCTCTGGGAAACAGCGAAGGGGCCCGAGAGCTGGCGCTTTGTGTGGCTGTCTGCAGAGAGGTTCGCGCCGCGGCGGCGGGCGCCGGAGCGGTGCAGGATGCCGGGACGCCAGGGTGGCCGGGGGCGCGCGCCTGTGCCTGGGTGAGTGCGCTGCGGCAGCATCGGGGGGCAGTGTGGCAGACCCGCGGCAGCCTGGGCCTCAGGCGTGACTGGGCGCCACCCGTGGACGCTGCAGTGGCCGCGTGTCCCTGTGACCTCGGAAGCCAGCCTGGGCCCGGGTGGATCCCTGCGCGCCCCTCCCCGTCCACCCTCCACGTGCGTGTCCGCGGCAGCGCGCGCGGCCGCCAGCGCGCGCTCGCCTGCCTGTCACCGACACCGACGCCGCCGCCGCCGCCACCACCACTAACCGCGCCAGGGAAAGGTACCGGGAACCGATCAAGCTGGGGCCGCGGGGCCCAAGCGCCATGGGCTGGAGGGCGCAAGGAAGGCGGCCAGGGCCTCGCCTCCGAGGGAGAGCGACCTGGAGTCGGTGGGGGCCGGTGGGGCCGGCGGAGAGGCCGGCCCGCGCCCCCTGAGCAACAGACACCAGGTGAGGGGGTCGCGGGGTACAGCACGGTGGGGGGGGCGCTAATTGGGGAGGGGCCACTGGAGGGATTTGGGGGGTGCCTTCCCTGGTGAAGGAGGAGATGGCACAGAGGGGGGAGGGGGCTGGCGATTCCAGGGGACGCCAGGAAAAGGAAGTTCCGGGACCCTCCCTGCTCGCGGCCCACCTCCGCTTCCTGCCTCATGCCTCCTCACCTTGTCCCCACCACCTGGACTCCCGCTAAATGCTTAGGAAATGTGACCTTAACTCTTGGGAGCCTGGCTCTGCAGACCCAGCTTCTCTCGCTCCCTGGGGTCCCCCCTCCATCCCCTAATCCGACCCTTCCCCAGGCCAGGCTCTGGAAGCTGGCTCCTGGGACTGTACCCTGGGCACAAGTGGGCACTTGCACCAGCCCCACCTGTGCCTGGGCCCCGGCCCTTCCCCACAGGGTGCCCACCATGGCCCCACCACTCTTGCTGCTGCTGCTGGCCAGTGGAGCGGCCGCCTGCCCACTGCCCTGCATCTGCCAGAACCTGTCGGAGTCGCTCAGCACCCTCTGTGCCCACCGAGGCCTGCTGTTTGTGCCACCCAATGTGGACCGGCGCACAGTGGAGCTGCGGCTGGCCGATAACTTCATCCAGGCCCTGGGGCCACCTGACTTCCGCAACATGACGGGGCTGGTGGACCTGACGCTGTCTCGAAATGCCATCACCCGCATTGGGGCTCGCGCTTTTGGGGACTTGGAGAGCCTGCGCTCCTTGCACCTGGATGGCAACAGGCTGGTGGAACTGGGCAGTGGCAGCCTTCGGGGGCCCATCAACCTGCAGCATCTGATCCTCAGTGGCAACCAGTTGAGCCGCATTGCGCCAGGGGCCTTCGATGACTTCCTCGAGAGTCTTGAGGACTTGGACCTGTCCTACAACAACCTCCGGCAGGTGCCCTGGGCTGGCATCGGCGCCATGCCTGTCCTCCATACCCTCAACCTGGACCACAATCTCATTGACGCACTGCCCCCGGGCGCCTTTGCCCAGCTCGGACAGCTCTCCCGCCTCGACCTCACCTCCAACCGGCTGGCTACACTGGCACCTGACCCGCTCTTCTCCCGAGGGCGTGATGCGGAGGCCTCACCTGCGCCACTGGTGCTGAGCTTCAGCGGGAACCCACTGCACTGCAACTGTGAACTGCTGTGGCTGCGACGGCTGGCCCGGCCCGACGACCTGGAGACCTGCGCCTCCCCGCCAGGCCTGGCTGGCCGCTATTTCTGGGCAGTGCCTGAGGGCGAGTTCTCCTGTGAGCCGCCCCTCATCGCCCGCCACACACAGCGCCTCTGGGTGCTGGAGGGCCAGCGGGCCACGCTGCGGTGTCGTGCTCTTGGTGACCCTGCACCCACCATGCACTGGGTCGGCCCTGATGACCGGCTGGTCGGCAACTCCTCCCGAGCCTGGGCTTTCCCCAATGGGACCCTGGAGATCGGGGTGACAGGCGCCGGGGACGCAGGAGGCTATACCTGCATTGCTACCAACCCTGCCGGTGAGGCTACCGCCAGGGTAGAGCTACGGGTGCTGGCCTTACCCCACGGAGGGAATGCCAGTGCCGAGGGGGGCCGCCCCGGGCCCTCGGACATTGCTGCCTCCGCTCGAACTGCTGCTGAGGGTGAGGGGATTCTGGAGTCTGAGCCAGCTGTACAGGTGACAGAGGTGACAGCCACCTCAGGGCTGGTGAGCTGGGGCCCAGGGCGGCCATCTGACCCCGTGTGGATGTTCCAAATCCAGTACAACAGCAGTGAGGATGAGACCCTCATCTATCGGTGAGGAGACATCCTGCACATGCCCCTCAGCCCCCTGCTTGGCTCCTAGCCACAGCTGACCCTGTGCCCAATGTCCCCTGCTTGCCTTCCCCTCCAGCCTTTGCCACGTCTCCACTCTGAGGGCTCCTCTTGCACCCAACCCTGAACTTTTGGGGGGAACAGTGGCAGGCCCAACTGCCCAGGGTGCCCAGGGAGGCAGGTGGGCCCGACGGGAGGTGGCTTAGGCGTGGCTGGGGCCTCCCTGACCGCCTGCCAGTGTGGCTGGTGTTCAAAACACACAGCCAAGCAGCACAGGCACGTTTTTCTGCCTCTGCTTTTGCCATCGCCTCCCACATCATCCTCGTGTGGGCCGGTGTCAGTACACACACCTGCCTGTCCCTTGGCACTGGCCCCTGCCCCACGCTCACATGCCTTTGTTTCTCTGCCTTTCTCAGGGAACACATGAGGTCTTAGGTGTTCTTGGCCTGAGGGGCTGTTCAGAGACAGACCTGGGAGCATGGGGTGGGGGCTGTGAGGTCCTGGCCTTGGGCGGGTGGGAGCGGGTCTGCACCCCAACACTGGGGCTCTTACCACCTGCCCTTGCCTGCAGGATCGTCCCAGCCTCCAGCCACCACTTCCTATTGAAGCACCTGGTGCCCGGTGCTGACTACGACCTCTGCTTGCTGGCCCTGTCACCTGCCGCTGGGCCCTCCGACCTCACAGCCACCAGGCTGCTGGGCTGTGCCCACTTTTCCACGCTGCCGGCCACACCCCTGTGCCATGCCCTACAGGCCCACGTGCTGGGTGGGACTTTGACTGTAGCTGTGGGGGGTGTGCTGGTGGCTGCCTTACTGGTCTTCACTGTGGCCTTGCTGGTTCGGGGCCGGGGAGCCGGGAATGGCCGCCTCCCCCTCAAGCTCAGCCACGTCCAATCTCAGACCAACGGCGGCCCCAGCCCCACACCCAAGCCCCACCCACCTCGGAGCCCCCCACCTCGCCCCCAGCGCAGCTGCTCCCTGGACCTGGGAGACGCTGGGTGCTACGGATATGCCAGGCGCCTAGGAGGCGCCTGGGCCCGGCGGAGCCACTCTGTGCATGGGGGGCTGCTGGTGGCAGGGTGCCGGGGCATGGGGGGCAGTGCTGAGCGGCTGGAAGAAAGTGTGGTGTGATGGGAGAGGGCAACTCTCCTTGTGCCCTGAGGAACATGCAGTGTGGCCGGGGGAGCCCAGGGCTGCGGCTGCCTGGCCTGGGCAAGCCGCACTGTCCTGGGCCCCTCCTGGTTTTTATCCTCGGTACCTCAGGCTCCCCATGTACTTGGTGGAATAGGGAGCCTTTCCTTGGTTCTGGCCTCCAGACTAAGGTAAAAGGACAGGTCCCTCCGACAGGTGCTCAGAGCCACCAAGACAGGGGCTGCAGCCACCAAGTGGGAGTGTTGTTTCTATTTATAATAAAAATGTTGGGGACACCTCAGTGCCGGTCTTGGGTCTTGTCCTGAGAAGAGGCAGGGAGGATGGATTTGGGGCTGGTAGAGGCATTCAAACCAGCACAGGCATCAAGGCCAGGGCTGCCAGGTCCAGGAGAGGTGACCCTAGCAGCCTAGGGCTCCTGGCCACCTCATCTGCCGTACAGGAACAGCTCAGGGCAGCAGGCAAGTGCTGGAGTCTCCTGGCTTAGAGTAACCATGGTTTGGGCAAGCAGCCTGAGCTCTCTAGGCTTCTGCACCCTTGTCCGTAAGAGCAGAGGATGCCCTGCCTGGCAGGCGAGCACAGGACACAGCATTGTGTGAAGCCCAGGTATGCTGTGCTGTGCATGAGCACCTTCCCTGGCAGCATCTGGCACATGACAATCCAAGAGGACAGAAACAGGACCACACTTAGTGACTAGAAAAGGTGGGCGATGGCACAGCTCTTCTGGCCAAAGGGACCCAGTTGGTAGCATTCTGAGCATGGCTTAGTAAAAAGTCACCATGGCTCCCAGTAGGAATAGCCCTACTCACCATCTCCATGAGCATCTGGATTTGTAAAATACCACCCCAAAGGGCTGAGAATCCCACTGCCAGTGTCACTCCAGGACCCCCTGCAAAGTCCTGTCATCCTCCAGGCCTAGTGAGAGCACACGTGCCTGCTGCTCCTGCCAGGCCCGCAAAGCTGTGCTCAAGGACTTTCCTAGAAAGATGGCTCCAACCTGCCCTCATTGCAGGGAGGTGCCTGGGAGGGGCACGTGCACAGCCTCTCCTGTGCCCTCGTCCTCACCCTGCCAGCCAGACAGGCCTGGGCCCGCTGCTCTGCTCCCTCTGCTGGGACCTGCCAGACCCTGACAGCATTGATCGGGCAGAGCCTCGGGGCTTTCTGAAGCCCCCCAGTGCGGATGGGGCAGGACCCCTCTGTGAGTGAACCCTCCCAGACACGGCTCCCCCTTTGCTCGATTTATTGAGGACCTCGTTTCCATTTACTTAAAAAAGAGTCTCTTGGTCATGTCCAGCTGTGTGTTCTGGGGCTGAGAGGTAGGTATACGGGTGTGGACTTGGCCTCCCTTACTGCCCATCGGATGTGTGCTTCCCTCATGGGGAAACACCAGTGTGTCAGGTGTGCTACGGGCTGTGATGCCAGTGTCCAGCTTCTGTATTTTCATAAAGCTTCTAGATGTGCCTGACCCTCAGCAGAACTGAGAGAAGGTAGTGTGTCATGTGGCCAAGAGGGAAGGAGGGAAGATAGGACAGGCGCTGTGGGAAGGGGACAAGAGCACAAGGCTGGAGAGCCAGCATTAGCAGGAAGCTCAGGGCATGGCAGGAACCAGCAACCTGGTCTGGTGCACATTTGGGAAGGTCACCAGCACCCCCAGAAACCAAAAACCCTCATCCCGCACTTTATCTACCCTGAGATGTTCCTGGGCCTGCTGGGGTGCAAGACAAGGGTGAGGTGCTATAGCCCTGGGGACCCAGGCGCTGAGGTGAGGAGGGAGCAGAACAACCAGGGGACAACCACAGAGGGGCAGCCAGGGTCACCAACGGGACGACATTCAGCCCGGGGGAGCCCAGTCGCCCCCACTCACTTGGGTCATGGTGTGTACAGCCACACAGCCCCTCTGACACTAGCAGTCACAGGACACCCAGGCCAGGAAAACAGGCCTCAAGCACATGGCGGGTGCAGCACAGGAGGTTGGAAGCACATGTCATGACATACTTCTGGCTCAAGTGCAGGATGTGGCCCTGGGACAAGGAGCCCGTGGGGCTTCCCACAGAAGAGTGCAGACCCCCGTGAACAGGAAGATGGGCCTGGCCTGGCCCAGCAGCACAGGCTCAGCAGCCCTCCTGCCCGCCCTCCCTCTTCTCCAGAGGTCTCTGTGCCCTCTGGGGCCACTTCCATACAGCTTAGGGACAGGCAAGAGGAACACGTGTGGGGTCCCGAGAGGACAGCACTGCCACAGCCCAGCATACCAGCTGAGCCTCGACAACAGGTGAGGCTGGAGGAACCTGCGGGAAGCACGAGGTCAGCACCTGGCACAGCCAGTATGAGCAGGAAAGAAGAGGGAGAGACTCCCATAAGAGCTGAGGGCTGAGCCTCTGTCCCCCAGCTGATGGCGGTACCCCCAGGATACATGGGCAGGTGCTGCCTGTTCAAAGGACGAGACGGTATTTCTTGGCTATGAATTCATCTCTAGCTACTAGTAACGAATGGAGCCCAACAAGGAGGTGGTGGGCATTTCAGATCTTCACCAGCAAGTGACCGCCAGCCAGAGGAAGGCCAGCAGGGTAAGCCCTGAGGGAGGGGACACGTGCCTAGCCCCTTTTTCCTCTCCTTGGCCGTCCCTGGAGCAACCCCTGTCCTGCGGACACCAGGCCGGGCAGGGGTGGGGGCTGGCGGGAAGCTCTGACCTCGTCACTCATCCGCACAGGGCTGGAACTCTCGCTGAGGGAGCTGCACTTTTTTGAAATTAAGAATATCCTGGGGAGCCCGCTCAAACCCATGGGGTTTGAATTTCCAGAAGGGCCTGGTAGCCTTGAGCACATGCAATGGGTAGCTAAGAAACAGGCATAAGAAATAGAGTGGGTGTCCCCAGAACAAGCCACTAGGTGGGAGACCTTCAGGCCAGGCACAAAGTGTCCCCACTCAGCTCAGGGAACCAAGGCCTGAGTGGGCCCTGACGCTGGGAGAGAGTAACATGCTGCTGAGGCTGAGAAAGGCCACCGATCTCGACAAAGTCAAAGCCACCAGCAGAGTGCACAGAGCCCTGTCAGTCCCTTGACAAGGACATGAATGACTGTGGGATCCTCCAAGGGCCAAGGACCAAGACAGAAAGGGGTGGCGGCCTCTCACCTTCACACCCCGGACTCGGAACTCAGCGAGGGCTCGGCTCATCTTGGTGGCGGCCGTGGGGTGGTCTTTGCCATGGGCGATGACTTTGACCAGAAGGGAGTCATAGTGGGGTGAGATGACGGCTCCTTGGAAGGCGGAAGCGTTGTCCAGACGGATGCCCATGCCCTCCCCGCTGCGGAACACCTACAGTGGCAGAAGCAGAAGTCAGCAGCTGGGCCGAACTCCGGAGTCACAGGGCCTCCCAACTGTGCCCACCAAGTCTTGCTCTACTACCAGCAAACCCAGCACAACCCTTCAGAGTCCCATGGTCACTGCTGCCTCTGCCTGCAAGAGGGGCTGGGAGGGGACAGAGGAGAGGAAGCCCTGCCAGCCCCAAGGCTGTGTGCACACCGAGTCGGAGCGGAAAGGGGAGCTGGCAGGCAGGGGCTGGTCCCACCACCCTGCTGCCACCTGCCTGGCCAACCCTCCACCATTGGATCCCTTTGTGTGTCCACTGGTTTGTTCCTGGAGCATGTGTAGAACACCCACCACCAGCCAGATGCTGCAGACGCAAAGGCTAAACTGAAGTCCTCCCCAGGATCCCTGGCAGGAGGAAATACACAGACCTGTGACAGACACTGCAGGACAGTGAGCAGAGAGAGACAAAGCAGGCTGACCAAGGAGTGTCTTGGAATATGGGGTGATGGGGAAGGCCTTGATATGTCCCCTTCCTTCCCAAAGGGACAGGTGGGAGGAGTAGGAAGCAAGGAGGAGGAAGGAGACAAGGAGATGGAAACACTGAGGCGGAAGGAAACTCGCCCAACCTGAGCAAAGACAGATGCGACCCGGCTGGTGTGGGCAGCCCAGGGAGTAAACCCAGGAGCCAGACAGGTCAGAGATGAAGGACAAGGAGGGAGGGTGAGGGCCCAGGGAGACAGGCTAGGAATGTCCAGAGCGACAGACACACTGGCATATGTGGGTGAACACTCATGACAAGCACAGGGATGGGGTGGGGGACCTCGGGTCATGAGAGGAAGAGGGGGAGGGAGGGACAACCCAGAGGGCCTGGGGACACCCACAGCATCACCTTTCTGCTTCTAAGGGGCACAGGCCTCTGCTCGATAAAGAGGAACTTAATAAAATATTTACGGGTGGACACTCAGCTGTGAGCAGGAACCGCCAGCTAAAAATACTCTGTGGTGAACAGGCTCTGAGCAGCTGGCCGTGGACGCAGAGGGGAGAGAGGCGGCGCCCACGCAGCTGGCAGCTGCAGTCCAGGCCGTGTGGGCCACCCCTGCCCAGCCAGGCCGGGGAGTCAGGCTGTGGGGCTGCACTGGCCTGGGGCTGCCCCACCTACAGGCTCTGCTGCTTCCAGAAACAAAGGCAGACAGTCACCCCTGCAGAGTCCCCTGGGCTCTGCTGCCCTGGGAGCCGGCCCAGTCCCCACCCCACTCCATCCTCTTCAGCCTCCTGATTCCATCCCCACCCAGCCACAGACCCTCTGCCCTGGACTCTGGAGCAGACCCTGAGCTCTGCCAGTGTCTCATATCCTCACGCCCCAGGCCATGGGGAGAGGCTGACCACAGGGCTGGTATGGTGCTGCTGATGCACAAGACCCAGAGGGTGAAGGAGAAGGCTGGGGCCGAGGTGGGAGGGGAGAGATGGGGGAGGTGGTTTTCAGGGACTGGGCTTCAGCACCGTGATGAAAAAGAAGGCACAGGAAGTCCAAACTCTGCCTCAGTTGCCCACTGCCCACCATCATCTGCGGACCTCCTTCCCTCATCCTTGCTGGGTCCCTGAGTCTGGCTCACCCTCCACAGGGACCCAGCCCTGGAGTCCTACTTTGCCAGTCACCCCCATCTCACACTGAGGGCAGGGTGGAAGCCAGAAGTTCCCGCTCTGTCAGGGCGAGGCCTTTGGGCTCCTGAAATGTTAAGGGCTTACGGTGTGAGCAGGGGACCCAGCTCTTTGCTCCACCACACTGGTGACCCCGAACCCAGTTGATTCACCAGCCTGTTTCTCCTGGCCTTTGCACATGGCAATCTCTTCCCTGGAATGCTCTCCCCTTGCTCTAGGACAATGCCCGGCTCCCATGTGCTCTAGGCCAGCTCAGACCAGTCTGAGGGAGGATTCAACCTAACTGCTGGGCCACTGGGCAACTTGGTGCCACAGACTCAGGCACCCTGGAGAGGCAGTGAGAATCTCACAGCTGAGACTGGAGTTATACTCTACCAAAACGTCACCTACCTCAATGCGGCCAGTGTCGGGCTGGAAGCTGCGCGCAGGGTCCTCCGTTGTGACCCGACACTGGATGGCACAGCCGTTGATGCGGATGTTCTCCTGCCGCAGGCCCAGGTCTGGCAGGCTCCGGCCCTCGGCCACATGGATCTGTGCATGCACCAGGTCCACACTGCAGGAGGGAAACGTGGGAAGAGCGGAGCATGAGGCAGGGCACAGACGAGGGGCACCGCGGCAAGCCACTCTACTCAGTGGCTCTGCCACCTAGCCCTGTTCCCACGAGGGGATGCAATGTCACTACACTGCAGCATAGCAGGTGGAGGGTGCATGGAAACCCAGAGGCATTCTGCCCCTTACCCCCTACTGCCAAAGGTCCCCATCCCGTGCTCAGTCCACCTGTGCCCCGGGGTCTCCGATCCCCAGAGCCCGCTTCTGTGAAGCCTAGATGGGAAGCCTTGGCCCAGGAGATCTGCAGGTCAGAAGGACAGGACACAGTACAAGGCTCCCCACATTTATGTGGCTTTAGAAGCTCAGCCTGTCATGCTCCTAAGGACAGTAACAAATCCAAGTGGAACAGCTGTTTAAAAACAAGCCTTTGAGATTTTAAGTTTACTGTCACTGAGGCTTGTGGTAAGGATGGCCTGGAAACTACGCTGGCAGATTTTCTTCCATGTTGGTATTGCCTGCCACACTGCTTCAGAGCAGTAACAGTAACCACACTGTGCCACCAGGTCTACACACTGCAGACCTGGGCTTCCACGCTAGATCTCCATGACAGTACTCCAAAGGCCACAAGCACAGAGGAGGAGTCCAAGGGTCAGAGAGGCTGCCGCTACCCCACGCCCCACACAGCTCAGGTCCTGGGGCTGGAACCCTCGCTCCAGAGCGGACAAGGCCTCACCCTTATACGAGTGGCATCCAGGCAGCAGCAGCAGGATGAGGAAACTCTCACAGGGCCAGAGCACAGGTGGGGCACCCACCTTGATTAACCCCAACCCCGGGAGGCTAGCGGCCTGCGGGCACCTGCTGACAAAGGTGGCCACTGCAGAGCATCCTCCATCTTGGGGGACGGCTGGGAGGGACTGCAGGCAGGAAGTTCTGCCCCAAAGCCAAGGTTTAATACTTCAGTGGCTCAAAATGAGTATCTTGAAACAAGGAAAGCCATTCTAATCATTGTTTGTTAAAAAAAAAAGGTACATTTCTAAAAATGTCTACACCCAAAGCTTGTGGGAGAATGCAGTGGTACTTCTAAAAAGCTACCCATGAGGCGAGATCCTGCTAACCTTTTGATCAGCTAACCTTGCTAAAGGTGAGCTCCTCAGATATATTCACAGATTTGGGCACAAAAGTGTTAATGGACACACCCCGAACCACAAAGCCAGACAGGACCTGATTGCCTAATAGAGGGTGACATGCCTTAGTTTTAAAATACATAGATGGTAGAATAGTATGCAGCCACCAAAAGTATTTAGAACGAATAATGGCTGGGAGAAATGACTTCAATAAATGCTAAGTTTTAAAGTAGAATAAAAAGTCTAGCTAGGCATGGTGGTGGACACCTGTAATCCCAGCACTCTGGGAAGCTGAGGCAGGAGGATTGCAAGTTTGAGCCCAACCTGGGCAACCTGGCAATTTAACAAGACCCTGACTAAAAATAATTAAAAAAAAAAAAAGCGCTGGGGATATAGCTTAGTGTGAAGGCTCTGGGTTCAATCTCCAGTATCAACAAAACAAAACAAAACAAAAAAAAAAAACCCATAAAACCAACTATATAAAACAGCTTAACTGCATCAAATAATTTATATGGCTTTTGTTTTAAGGGAAATATACCAAGAGACTAAGAGAGGGCACAGGAGATATAGCACAGCTGGAGGCAGGACAAGAGAAAGACCAGGGTTCTAGTTCTAGCTGGGTGACCATGGACAAGACTTTTAACTTCTCTGAGCCTCAGTTTCTCCATCTGAAAAATGGAGGCAATGTGTCCTTCCCTCCCAGTGCAGCGTGAGGGTTCTGTGGGGCGCCCAGCATGGCACCGGTCCAACCAGTACAATTTGCATCCTCATTTTGAGGGTGGGGCTCTGAATCATTTTTATTTGCTTCTTTGCATTAATATTTGCAATAACCAGAAAATACTTACAATAATTTTTTTTTTAAATTAAGTCCCTGGATCCTTCCTTGCTCTCTCCCACAGCAGAAGCAAGTGAGCTCCAGCCATCGGCCTTGGGGCCGGGTGGGAGAAGACCCCTCGCTGCCCCTCCCGCTGGCCCCTGCTCACTCTGTGATCTCTTCAGTGACCGTGTGCTCCACCTGCAGGCGGGAGTTGACCTCGATGAAGTAGTGCTTGCCGTGCTTGTCCACCAGGAACTCCACGGTGCCTGCATTCTCGTAACCCACCTGCAGGGACAGCCAGGGAGCAAGCATCACAGGCGAGAAGAGGGCATCCACAGGACCTCACCCATCAGGCACCTTCCAGGACACAGCAGCCTGTGGCAACCCCGCCCACAGACGGACGGACGGCAGTCGCCAACCCTGCCCCAGAGCCAACACCCAGGACACAAGACACTTCCGAGGCTGGGGCTTCCACCAGTGCCTGTGGTGGCTGCACCCTTGTCTCCTGGCTCCTGGACCCGGAGACCTGGGCTTCTCGGACCCTCCTCTCCATGGAAGGGTTTTCAGAAAGTTCCTGTCTCCTGTTCTGTCGTTGCCTATCGTCCTCTCAGGAGATGTCACTTAAGACGACCCAGCAGTTGACGGCTTCCTCAGACTACCATCCTAATTTCAGTTTCATTGCTAATGCTGCCAGAGTGCACCAGAAGTACACGGGCTCCCTGAGTCTGCTGTGAGTGCCAATGGCCTGGGCGATGACCACAGCAAAGTCAAGCTGAGATTACGCCTTCCCACCTCTGCAGGAGGCCCTGACCAACAAAGCACAGTCCTGCTTCCACTGCCAGCGGGGTACAGAGTCCTCTGCTGTCACTTCCTTCAGGCCCAGGCTGTCTGGGAGGTCTGAGATGGCACAGCTCTGGAGCCCATGGGGCTGGAACCTGGGACAGTGTGGGGTCACCTGGGTGCTAAGGGGGCGGGCCCAGGACAATCAGAGGGCAGGACCCCTGACACATGCCCATGGGCGCAGGTGCCACCAGGCCAGGCTGAGGCAGGTCACGGCTGGGGTGGACAGCTCAGCACCTGCCACTGCACACCCCAGGCCCTCCACTAGCACTCCCAGAGGTGCAGAGACTGACAGAGGGACATCAGTGAGGAAGCAGATTGTGACAAATGTGACACAGAGGAAGTTACAAGTGAAGTTAGGAGTGAGGAAGGGGAAGTGTCTTAGTCTTGAGAGAATCCATGGGTCTCATTCCCTGAATTCCAGGGAGAGCTGGTGCCAAAAAGAAGCCCAGTCTGTGTGTGTCAGAGTAAGGGGCTGCCGAGGGAACAGCAAGGCTGGTCTCCTTCCTCTTCTCAGCCCCTCTGGGTTCCAGGTGTGGCTGTCACACAGAGAGGATGCCAAATGCCCTCTGGCCTCCAGGAGACCACTCAGCCAAGAGGGTCAGCTTGGCCTTCCTGCTCCCCCAAAGCCTGTCCACAGGGCACCCCCCAGCTCCCCTGCTGTGATACCCACCCTGGAATAGGACCCTGTCCCATCCTGCCTTGTCCCGGGAGCATCCTCCCTCACCTGCTTAGCAAGCTTGACAGAATCACTGGTGAGCCGCACGCGCAGCTGGGGGTCTAGGTGGGCAGCAGGGGCGATCTCCACCACTTTCTGGTGCCTCCGCTGGATGGAACAGTCCCGCTCATACAGGTGCAGGATGTTCCCGTACTGGTCCCCTGGGGTGGATGGTAACCAGGGCTCAGCGTTTGCTTGAATCCAGGGTCCCCCTATAGCCCCCATCCAGGCACTGTGGCCAGTCGGGGCCTACTTGTTGTAGGGTGTGGCAGCCAGGAGGGGAGCCGACGAGATCCCACCACCACCAGTCCCCACAGCCCTGTTCCTGAGTGCCATCCCCTGCGAGGATCTGTCCCACCTTCTGCCACCCTGGTGAGGACGCCCAGGCTGAGGTTTCAGGGACACTCCCTGCTCACCCAAGATCTGCACCTCAATGTGACGCGGCTTCTCAATGAACTTCTCCACAAAGAGCGCTCCATTCCCGAAGGCCGCCAGAGCCTCAGAGTAGGCCCGGGTGTAGTTCTCCTCCAGCTCCTGGGAGGGCCAGCAAGGCCAGGCAGACATTGGGCCCCGCCTACTTCCCAGAGCCCTGCGGGGTCACATCCTGGACCCCACAGAAGTCTGCCCGTCCAGCTCCTGGCCCTTGGTGACATCTGCACCCCCGCTCACCTCGTAGCTGTGCACGACCCTCATGCCACGGCCCCCGCCCCCATAGGCGGCCTTGAAGATAATGGGGAAGCCGTAGGTGTTAGAGAACTCGTGGGCCTCGTGTAGGGAAGTGATGGGGGCATCCGTGCCAGGGACCACAGGGACACCTGTTGGGGGATAGGTGCAAGGGGCCTCTGTAACCGGCTACAGTCCCTGTCACACTTGCCATGGAGAAACACTCCTGCTGGCCCTTCCCTGCCAGCCTCTCAGGAGGAGCTGTGTGTCACCTGCAGCAATCGCAATGGCCCGGGCCTCCACCTTGTCTCCCATCTTGCGGACCACCTCCGGGCTCGGCCCAATGAAGCGGACCCCAGCATCTTGGCAGGCTTGGGCGAAGTCCGCACGTTCAGAGAGGAACCCGTAGCCAGGGTGCACAGCATCCACATTGTTCTCCTGCAGCGGCACAGGCACCCTTTGGTCTCTGTGGCCTCCTCCTCCACTACCCCTGCTCCCACAGCACAGGACCCGGCCCAGCTGCGGGCGGCCCCAGCTCACCTTGGCCACCTTGATGATGTCTGGGATGTGCAGGTAGGCCTGCACTGGAGTGAGCCCACGGCCGATGAGGTAGGCTTCGTCTGCTTTCTGCCGGTGCATCTGCCCTGTGTCCTGCTCAGAGTAGACAGCCACGGTGCGGATGCCCAGCTCTGTGCAGGCCCGGAACACTCGGATGGCAATCTCACCTGGGGACAACGGGGCGAGAAGTTAAGATGCCTAGAGAAGTTGAGGGGGTGGGGCGGGTGGAGCGAGGAGGAAGCCAAGGCTGGGCCAGCCCGGGCTCTGCTCACCAGCCGGGAGGTCTTACCTCTATTGGCCACCATGACCTTCTTGATGGGCTTATACTCCAGGCGCCGGACATTTGGGAAGGCGGCAGAGGCGGTGGAGGTTCGGCGGATTCCCAGGAGCCTCAGGCCCCCTTGAACTGTCCGAAACTTCAGCATCTGGAGAGAGCAGGCAAATCCAGGCTAGAACAGCCTGGGACACGGAAAGCCCCGCAAAGGGGACGTCCCTAGCCCCACAGGGAGGCCAGCGCCATCTCCCTCCTCCAGCTGTGGTGAGCCGTAGAGAGGGAGCAAACCCAAAGCCAGCAAGACCCCTAGGTCACCCTAACGATCCAATGCGCACTGGAATGTCCAACAGTGCTCCACTTTTCAAACTCATAAAGCCTTTTAGAGGCTGCAGAGCGCCAGGTGGACACATCCTGCATGTGTCTGCCTGGCCTCTTAGATCCTCCCCGCCCAGGCGCATGGCCCAGGCAGGCCCCAGCCTCCCCCCGCAACACCCAGCTCAGTCTCTCTCCTGGGGGCCTGCAGACTGGCCTAAGAGGGCAGAAATTGACTCGACACAGGTCAAAGGCAGATTTCTACAAAAGCAGCAGAAACAATCCTTTCTACTGAGGGCTACTAAATAATTAATAACGATCACCACGGCAAATGAAATAGGCCAGTCACAGAAAGACAAGCACCACGGGGTTTCACAGGAGGTCCCCATGTGGTCACACCCACAGAGACGGAAAGGGGAATGGTGGGTGCTGCAGCTGGGAGGGGTGGGGATGTGGAGAAAGTGTTAATGGGGACAGAGTTTCAGATTCACAAGATGACAAGAGTTCTTGGGGTGGATAGTGGGGACAGTCACAAACATTGTGAATCTACTTAATGCCACCGCACTGTGCATGTAAACACAGGTAAGATGATAAACTCCAGGGCATGTGTATTGTACCACAATAAAAAAAAAAGTGGGTTTTTTGTTTTTGTTTTTGAGTCAGAGTTTTCCTATATAGTTCAGGCTGGGCTTGAACTCACTATGTAGTTCAGGTGGACTGGGATTAGAGATGTGAGCCACTATACCCAGCTATAAAAGTTTTCAAAAATCAACTGAGGACAACCTTCACCTTCATGCCACAATGTAGAGGCCATGGAGGTTGACCTCTCACTTGATAAGTGAGGGACACCCAGGCCCAGGCAGGTTGAAAAAGAAAGCTCCTCAGAGCAGGGCCGAGCCAGCACCCACTTCTGCCACAGGGCCTTTATCTAACTATGTGATTAATTTCTTAGTAAAAGTTTAAAATGCTTGACTCAGCCATTTTAAGTAAGGAACATAAAAACAAATCCAATAAATAAAACAAATATTGGAAAAACTCTGCCATCACATGATAGTCAGCAATATGGAGAAGAAAGGGAAATAAAGATAGAATAGACAGAGGGGTTGGGGATTTAGCTCAGTGGCAGAGTGCTTGCCTAACAGGAGCAAGGCCCTGAGTTCAATCTCCAGCACTCCCCCCGCCCCCGCCAAAAAAGAGGAAAGAGAAAAGAAAACACAAGGAAATAAATCTTAGAAAAAGAAGAGGAGAAAGAATTGGCCCAAAGGCTGACCCAGCCAGGCAGAGTTTGAGGTCTTCGGACAAAAAAGGGCCCACTTTCCTGGGAGGCTGAGCCAGCAGAAGAAGAAAGGAAAAGAAAAAGACATAAATGAGACATAAATGAGATAATTTCTGATCATGACAAGTGCCTGGAAGATAAACAGGTAATGTTTTCTGATGGGGGAGGGCTTACTGGGACTGGGACCCTAATGGGGAGAAGGTGCCCACAGAGAACAAGCTGGAGGGCCAGGAGCCTGTGGCTTCTCGCAGGCCTCTCCCAGCCACAGACCATAGACAGCAGTCAGGGATGGGATCTGGTGTGCGTTTGGAATGCATCTCTCTAGACAGGGGAGCGGTGGGACTGAGACAGTGCGTGTCCGGGCTATGCAGAGGGTGAGGCGGGAGACACAGGGCCTCTGACTAGGATGGAAGCCATGGGGCTGGGTTGGGACAGGGAGATGTCTGAGGGTGCGACAGGTGAGATCTGCTGAAAGGCTGCTGATGCTGAGGAGAGGAAGGATCCTGCAGAGAGGGTCAAGGTGAGTGTCTACTTGAGAAAGACTAGAGAGAAACAGGCGGCCTTGGGGTGGGACAGAGCTCATGGATGAAAGAGGGACAAGGAAGCAGACCCTGGTACCACCAGCAATGGAGTGGGTGCAGAGCCACAGAGGGGACATTCTAGAGAGGAGTGGGCCGGCCCTGCACCCTGGGATCTACCAACACTGAAGGGCACCCAAGACTAAGGAGGAAATGGGGAGTGTAGGGCCAAGCGTCAGGCAGGAGCAGGAGTGGTCAGCCATGAGATCAGAGGCAGGCTAAGATGGTGTCGAGGAGGGGCCTGGCAGGCAGGGGCATCTCTGTCAAACCCAGCTATAAACACAGGGCTAGGGTCATCTTGCCGGGCTCTGGGCTCCTCATTTTTCTAATATAGAGGACAATAACAACACTTTTACCTTGTCCTTATTCCAGTCACTGGCCCCCCCAACCGAGAACACTCGTCCCAAGACCCCCAATAGAGGCCTAAAACTGCAGACAGTGTGGAACCCCACATGTACTGTGCTTTTCCTATATTCACATGCCTATGATGTTTAATTTATGCATTAGGCTAAGTGATTAATAATAAGCAATAATAAATTATAACAATACACTGTTATAAAAGCTATCTGAATGTGGTCTGTCTCAAAAGTACCTTATGGTATTCTGCCTATTGTAGTCTGAGCAACCACAGAAGAATTTTCTTTCCTTATTACCTGGAAAATCTGCACCTTTTTCACTTTAAAGAAGCACCATATGGTTTCACTCTGGCATATACGAATTGCCGGCGTCACTCCTCTTGTGTTTTGGTGCCATTAAAGTAAACTAGGAGTTATGAGAACACAGGCACTGCGATGCCACATAGTCAACCTGAGAACCAAGATGGCTACTACCGGGCGGGCGGTGAACACAGTGTGGATGTGCTGGGTGAAGGGCAACTCATGTCTCTGGTGGGAAGGAGGACAGTATAAGAATTTATCACACTACCCAGACAGCGAACAGTCTCAAACTTCTAAACTGTTTGTTTCTGGAACCCTCCATTTAATGTTTTTGGAGCATGACAGACCCTGGGTACCTGTGAGTCAGGAAAACAAAACTATGCATAAGGCAAGGGCCACTGTAGTTAAACGACATGTTGACCAAACACCAGACCCCCTCCCGTGCCTCCTAATGAGATTCCCCAGGACAAATGCTCCCTGGGTTCCTCCCTGAAGTGCAGCCTGGATCTAACCAGAAGGGGAGAGGTAAAACCAAATTAGGGGAGGCCAAAGAGTGCAACTAAACACACGTGTGAGCTGGACTGGACCCTGGACTTCTGCTGCTGTCAAGGCCACTGCAAGGCAAATGACGGAGTTTAAGATTGGCAGGTTAAACATCACTGTGCTGACATTCATCTTAGACTGCGCAGCATAGATTGCGGTTATGTGAGCGAACATCCTCTTCCTTAGGAAAAAACACTGGCGTTTCAGGGGTCCAGGAGCATCATGCCTGCCATTTACACTCAAATGGTTCAGGGAAAATATGAGGTAATGAAGCAAGCACTAGGATGTGGGGACTTGGGAGAAGGGATAGAAGAGAACTCTTTGTACTGCTTTTGCAATTTTATATTGTCTGAAATCACTTCAAAATAACAAGTGATACCCAAACCTATTGCTAACCTGTCAGAGGAATGGACCTCAGGGAGCGATCAGCACCCCTGTAGAAACACCAAGTGTCGGCTGAGTGCTCAGGGTGGAGACAAGTGGCCCTCACGCCATGCATGGCACAGCACAGAGGCAATGCGGATGTCCGCAACCCTCATCTCCCACCTGCAGATCTACCAACAGCCTCCAATTCTGAGCCTGCTCTGGGTGGGTGATTGGAAGCTGCTTGCCAGAAGGAGAACTGTTTCCTTGCTGGGAGCAGGTGGTGCTGGCAGTCTAAGACACACAATGGCAAGCAGGCGTGGGGCGTGAATCTCACCCTCCCCTGGGCACCAAATGTCCACTCTGCTCAGGGCCAGGAGGGGCCAGCTTGAATGAGCCCAAACCACCGTGTAGGGTAAAGTCAAGAAGAGGCTCAGGACACTCTGGGCAACAAAGCAGTAAATACATGAGACTTTCCCTCACCCAACATCAAGCACTCAGAATAAAACAATGGGGTATGCACTGCCCACAAACTTAGTGAGTGTTGTAAATCGGAACATGCAGGTTGGCAAGATCCATAGAAGAGAGACCCACAGGCCTGGTCTGGTTATCCAGCTTCACTGGGAGCCATCAGCAAATCTACTGAATATTAATGCCCCTTGGCCCACTTGTTACCACTGTAGGAATCCAGGTCTTATCAAATGGGAACCCAGACGGGTGCACAAAGATGTTCAAAACAGCACTATTTGCAACAGCAAATAATGAGAAGCACCAAGCTCCAGCACTAGGGCACCACATGGACACTGCAGCATCAACAGTAATGTGTTCACATGAGTTTTGATGATGTGAGAAATGCTTATGAGAGAATGTGAAGGTAAGAAAATGAAAGGATAAATGGCAGGATCTCGTGAAGTTCTCTTTACAGCAAGGTGACAATGGGCAGGACGATGTGAGCGTGCCACACCACTCACTCCTGTGGGCCCAGATGGAGGCAGTGCTGTTTGCCCCTCCTTCTTTATGCTTTTCCTATATTTCCATATGGAAACATTCCCATACTTTCTCCATTGGGGATGTATTAAATAAAATTAGTATTCCAGTGGGGACAGGAATACCTTTGCAGAAAAAGGTCATGGGGAGTTCCTAAGGCTCGCCTGTTGAGAGGATGGGGCTGATGACCCCCACACACCTCGCTGGTCCCACTATGGCTCCCGCTGAGCCTGTCCTGTCTGCAGCTGAGCAGCCTCCCAGCTGGGAAAGGCCTGCACACACCATGGTCCTCCAAGCTCCAGGGAAGGCTCGAGCTGTTTCCAGGGAGCCCTGTCTGTCTCTCCCAGCTGGGTGGTTTTGCTTCTGTGAACCCCTGGGCACTGACACTGTCTTGGGGTCCTTTTTGCAATCTGCTCCCCTCTCCCTGTCACACATACCTCCCTACCTCATTTCCAGATAAAGAAAGAGATTCCCCTAAATGTTATGCCAAAAGGCCAGTCACCCCTGGAGCCCCTCTGACCCCTACCCCACTGTATGGGCTCCAAGTGGCTCCTGAGGTAACAGTCAAGAAAATGACAGAGTGCTGAACTATCTGTCCCCAGGCTCAGCAAGCTCCTTCATATACATTCCTGCATGTGACCCTCATAAATGCTGTTGGAGGACCAGGGATTCCCTAGTAGTCCCCCTTCATGGAGAACCTGGGGCTACGGGCAGTGGGGAAGGAAGAATGCCCCTCTGAGCTCTCATGTCCCCACAGAGAGCAGCAAAAGCAGGGCTGGACTTGAGACCCAAGCGACCAGCCCTGGGTGTGGGAGTTCCAGGCTGGGCAGACATTTACAGACACAAAATCTCAGGGCCCTTTGGCTAAAATCAGAGGAGAGGACAGTGGGCCAGAGAGCAGCCCCCACCTACTGGGCAGGTGGGTACCCAGCATGAGCCTGCTGATGCTGGTCTGGGTTGGGCCCAGCTCTCCCTTCCCCCGTTCTGCAGTTTCCCCACCCCAGTTTCCTCATCTGTAATCTGAGGCATTACCATGCCAATCTACGTAGGTTATCCTGCGGAGCAAGTGAAACAGTGTACCTGAAACACCAGGCCCCAGGTGACAAATGCCAGCCACCATCACTCTTTGTCTCGCCACCCTTTCCTCTTGCCAGATGAACACAGCGATGAAGAAGAAATCCCCCAACTTCCTCCCAGCTCTGCACAGTTCACACCAGCACCCTCTCTCATCTGTGCACACATGTACATGCACTCATGTGCATGTGTGGGTGCACACATACACACACACTCTGCTGGCCTCCCCCCAGCCCTCCATCACATTTTCCTCCCTGCGATGGCAGCACAGCGCCTGCTGCACACCAAACACTCTGCAGTTTGCTGGGCCATGCCTGCAATATACCAGAGCAAACCCACAGCCGAGCACAGGGTGCACTTCTGCTACATTCAGAAACCACCCCTGATGCTCAAGTCGGGTGTGTGGGGCTGCACCTGTCCCAGAGCACTCACCCTGCACCTGCCAAGCTCCCTGGCCTTCAGCACACAGAGAACGATGTGGAGAAGCTACAGCCCACTGCTGCTCCGCCTGAGGTCAGTGGCCCCAAGATACAAAGTTCTTCAGCACCAGACTGCTGGAGGCCTGGCCCAAGGCCAACAGCCAAGGCTGAAATCAGGGGAAGGGGTGCCACCTCCTGAGGCCTAGAGGCCAGCCCGGGCTGCTGGCTGCAGCCGGGAAAAGGAGGCAGGGAGGTGGGTCTTGCAGGGTGGGTGAACCCCAGCCCAGAGCCTGCTTGGCCCCTCAGGAATGAGCAAGACTATGAGGGAACTGGCCCGAGGCTGCAAACTTGTGTGATGGATTTAGAGATTAAAGGCACTGCCACTAGAGATTAAAGGCACAGAAATGTCAACCAGCAGGCAGAGTAGGGCCTGGGGGTGCTGCTCAGGGGGCCTATCCTATGCACTGCCACAGTCGTGCAACTCTGGCCACCACCCTCTCCCCCCATCCCAGGGCAGTGTTTTCTTCCCAGAACTCATCCACCCTTTTTAGAAAATGGTTAACCCAGTTTTCCCCTTGTTGCATCCCGCTACCTTCCCAGGCCAGAAATGCGGGCCTGCAATCCAGGCCTTCCCAGAATCAACGTCCATGTGAAAAACCTTGCCGTGCCCCCTTCACAGCAGCACCAGGGTGCTCACAGGCTGGTATGACAGGCTTGTCTGGTGTGGCGCAGAGGGAGGAGCAGAACGCACAGGGTCCCACTGATCCCCAATCCCCGCTGTCCCCCGCAGCTGAAGCCCGGAGAGGCCTCTGCACAGCACCAGGGCAGTGGAGATGGGAAGCCAGGGCAGAAAAGCAGAGCACCTGAGGGGAAGCAGGGGGTGGAGAGAAGGCCTCGGGCACCTACACACCCTCTGCAGCCCCTGACATCTGCCTCCTGCTATGGCCTGCCTAAAACAGAGTCCTGGCACCTGGCATCCTGGTGTGAGCAGCCTCTTTCCTCACCGTGGCGCTTTCCTAGACACGGCGCTTCAGGCCAGCGCTACTGCAGGTGCATCCGGTCGCCCTCACACCAAGACACACGACAGGGATGGAGAGGGGCCAGGAGCCAGGCTCCCACTTGGCCCTGCTTTGGGGGTGTTAAGCTTGGTGGATGGTTATCAAAGTCCATAAAGTTGACGGGTGTGACTAAGACTCTGCCTTAAAAACTCTGAGGAAAATTTTTGCCAGCTACTCTTTAGACAAAGGACTAATACATAGAATATACAAAAAACTCAAAAAAATTAGGTGCCCTAAATTTAAAGACCCAATCAAATAAAAAAGTGGGCATCTGAAATGAATAGACACCTCTCAGATGGAGAAGTATAAGTGGCTGGTAAATACATGAAAAAATGTTCAACATCATTGACCATGTGAGAAATGCAAATTAAAACACTAAGATTTTATCCTACTCCAAAAGGAGGGCTACCTTCAAGAAATCAAATAATAACAAATGCTGGAGAGGCTACAGGAAAAAAAAACCCTTCATCATTGTTGGTGGGAGTGTAAACTAGTACAACCACTATGGAAATCAGTATGGAAATTCCTCAAAAAACTAAAACTAAAAATTCCATTTGACCCATCCATTTGACCCTTCTAGGTTTCTTCTCAAAAGAGTTAAAGACATCATGTTACAGTAATCCATACATACCCATGTTTACAGCAGCACAATTCACAATAGCTAAATCTTGGAAGTGGTCTGTATGTCCATTACCAGATGACTGGATAAAGTACATTTATATACAATGGTGTACTACTCTGCCATAAAGAAGGATAAATTTGAGTCATTTGTAGGAAAATGGGTACACTTTGAGACCATAATGTTAAGTGAAATAAATGAGACACACAAGCTTAAATACCACATGGTTTCTCTTATGTAAGAAACTCAATGTACAAATAAAGTACAAAATAAAAGACAGACATTAGGAAAAAAAGAAAAGTTATTGTAATCCAGCACGGCCAATGTATCTGAAAGTGTACCTTGATTTAGTATTTTATGTTTTTTGGTCTGTTAGTCTAGCTGTTAATCTGTGTTTATAATAATTAACTTGATAAAGATTTAAAAATAAATAAATCCAATAGCAAAAAAAAGTGTTAAGTACATGTATCAACTCCCCACGATAAATGTAATCATTATGTATTGCAAACACGTACTAATAAAAATTAAAAAAACAATTCTGAGGGCCTCATTGATCAAAGTTGGCCCTCGTACCTGGCTGAGCCACATCTCTTGACAGGGGCTGCTGTCGGGGACAGGGGCCCTTTGCTCCGGCAGGGGAGGTACTTCCGGATCCTGCCAGCACAGCTACCTAGTAGGTCACACGCCTCAGGGGACACCGCACTGTCTCGCTGAGTGCTGCTGACCCCACAAGCCAACATTCTCCTTTTTTCACTGCAGAGACGGGGAGTAAAAGAGTAACCACCACCTCCCAAAGACCCCTCACCCTACTTTCCTCTCCAGAGAGCTGACAGCGCAGAGGCTGTTTGCTATTTTCTGCAAATGCCGGCTGACAGATCCCTCTCTTGGCCTCAGGTTGTGTATCACAGACAGGGAAATCAGATGGCTGTGACTGTCACCAGGGAAGCATAAATAACTACTTGGGAGCAAGAACGTGCCACCGTGATTCCAGGAGTGTCTGGCACACCTGCTTCTCTGCTGCTGCCTCACAGGATGGCTCACAGAGTTTACATCCCTTGTGGTTTCAGTTTTCTCCCCCAACACTGAGTCCATGAACTCAGCCTTCCTCTATCCAAAGGGTGTGAAAATCATGGAGTCGGAAGGTGCCTGGGACAGCGTGCCAGATGAAACAGGGCAAGGCCTTGACATCATCTGCCCTGGTCCCCGCTGAACTGCCTACGTGGCTTCTACAGCACACACTGCCACGGAGCTCCGCCCCGCCCCAGGCCCGGCTGGTGCCAGTTGGGGAACGCAACGGTGACCAGTGAATCCACTCCTTCCCAGGCGCTGGGCCTGAGTGCGAGCTGTTTCATGTGTCCCGATTCATGTAATCCTCAGGATCCCACCAACCACTTTTACAGAAACAGAACCAAGAACAGTGGGATAAAGAAATACAAAGAACCCGCTTTGAGTCCAACCTGTATGCTCCCTCTGGAGTGAGAGTGCAGACCTGTTAGGGATTAGAGTTGTCACCCAAACACAGAACTAAATTGTGGCTTTCTTCAGAAGCACAGTGGACACCAAAAAATTCAGACCAAAAAACCTAGTCCTGAAGAAAAAAAAAACAAACTAAACCTGAACTCCAGCAAGGCCATCAACAACATTCTCTACTGCCCACCAGACAGCTGGTCAGCAGTGGGGCAGTCGTGTGCCCCAGATAAGTCAGGACAGTTCCATCTGCCCAACAGCTCATCAAATGTTCCCGGAAACTCTGCAACTTCACATCTAAACTACATCTGAGGCTGCCTCTTACAGCTGGAAGCAGCACAAAATTCCACTGTCTGGTCCCTCTGGGCCTAGACAATACAGCCAGTGTGGTGAACTCTTGGTCACAGCAGCATGGCTAGAGATCAGGGCAGGGCAGCCCCCAACAGCTCTTGCAGCCAAGAAGCAGGCCTGGAACACTCCTTCTAGGATGCACATTGCTTCAGTCCTAAATATCCCAGTTCTCCCATAGTATCTCCTGCAGCATCAGAGGGCAGCTGTGGGCAGAGGCCACGAGGAAGGGAAAGGCAAAGCCCCGCCTAGGGCGGCTGGCTGTGTGTGGGTGCTGAGAAGCCAGCAGTCCCAACAGCCTCAGCAAACTGCTGCAGAAGCCCACTAGAGAGCGGCAGCAGGGTGACAAGAAGGTGGTGCAGCTCAGTATCAGGCCCCAGGAATATCCAATTAACCACCAAGGCCCTGTCCACCTCGCTCTGCTCAACCCGACACCCACACTGCACCCTTCTCGCCCAGCCAGCTGGGCCACGGCCAGCTAACGCGGGTGAACCAGAAAGAGTCTTGGCAGAGGACTCCGGCTGTGGCGGCAGCGGCTTCTGATGGATGGGCCGCTCGCTCCAGGCTGCTCCTCGCTGTCCTAGCTGTGTCTGCTGGGGCCCTGGGCTGGCAGCCAGCAGGGACAGATGAAAGGAGGACGCGTCTGGCTTTCAGGCAGCAGCAGCTGATATCAAAGCACCCGAGAGAGGACAGACTGAGGCTGAGGTTTCTGGGTAGTGGGAACAGAGGGGAGGGCACAAGGAACAATGCAGGTGACAGATACAGAAGACGGAGAGAATACCAAAGGCAGAAAGGGATACAGCATGATGGCGCCAGCTGAGGCTCCAGCCACAGGGTCTCTGGGCCTCAACGGCATGGTGGCCGCTTATGCTCTAAGGTGGCCTGGAGCCACACAGTCCCAAGCTGAGCTGCCAGGATCACCAGCCACTGTGTGGTCTCATAGTACCCAGAAACACTTCGTTAAAAGGCTGCAGCTAAGGGGAAGGGAGGCCTGACTGGCTGAGGGACAAAGAGGATCTTAGAGAAAGCAGTCGAGTGAGAGGTTATGAGGGCCTGGAGGGGAGTGGCAGGAAGAGGACAAGGCCTGCTCCAGCCCAGCCTCAGGGGTGGCAGGAGAATCGCAGGACATATACTGCCCCCTTGGCAAGAAGGCACCACGGCCAACCCACAGCTCCCACCTCCATGTGGCCAGGCTAGCAGGGAAGGGCAGCGTTTCTCCTAGTACACGCAAGTGACCATGGGGGAAGGCTCACAGGAAGGTTACTCGCCCTAATTTCTGCACGTCCTTTAGGACGCAGCTCAGGAATGCCTTCCTGGACACTCCATCTCTCTGGCTGGCTCCAATACCTTTGTTTCCTCAGCATGGAGCACGTCATGTTACAACCAGTGGCTGACACGGTGAGGACCTTAGGCACAGAATCCTCGGTCCTTTGCCCCTCCTGCCTCCCTAACACTCTGCATAGTGCCCCAAAACAAAATTAGTGTCTGGGAAAGGAATGAATACTCCAGGCCACACGATGAGCTTGCAGATCAGTGTGAAGCTATTAAGATGCGTGTAGAAATACAATGAGGCACTTTGAGAAAAAAAATTTAAAAGGCTCGGTCCTTCCTAGGAGCAACACACACAAGCTAATGGGACATACCAGTGTCCCCCACACTCAGCTTACAGCCCAAAATGCTGACAGGACACACAGAAGGTCAAAAGGGCAGGGTCCATAAAGAGCACCTGGCAGACTGAATGTTTGTCTCTCCTCAAAATTCACATGTTGCAACCTTGACCTTGGACTTCCCAGCCTCCAGAACCATTACAAGTAAACTGTTGTTTATAAGCTGCTCAGTCTACGGTACTCTGTCAAAGCAGCCAGCACAGACACAGACACAGCCTGAGAATGGGAACCGAGAAACTGAGTCTCAAACTGAGTGCGGTGATGAGGCTGGAGGCACTAAAGTCTCAGTGCTAAACGTGTCTGGACCGTGCTTTGCAGGGAGACAGACGCCAGACACAGCAGACGTCTGTAAGTGGCCCAGGAAGCTCCTGACCCTCCTCCCACCTGCCCCGGTGTGGCCATGTAGGACTTGCCCCTCCCTCCCTTGCTCTGCTCCCTCATTCCAAAGTGGCAGGCCACAGGCCTTGGCTGGATTGGAGAGGCACTCAGGAGGCTAAGACTTCAGGGCAGAGCAAGCTCAGGACCAGCAGGTTTCATCCTGTGTTATGGGTTGAATTGTATCTACTCAAAAAGATATGTTGAAGTCCTGGCCCCAGGACCCCAGATGCGGCTCTTTACCAAGATACTCAGATGAAATGTGTGTGGGGGTCAGTAGAGTGAGCCCTAATCCAGTGTGCTCCGTGTCCTTGTACATGGGAGAAACATGACACAGTGACAGATACACACAAAGGAAGACAATATGAAGATATGGGGAGATCATTCTCATGTGGCTGGAGTGACACATCTCTAAGCCCAGGAAGTCAGGGGTTGCTGGCAATACCAGAAGCTGCAAGAGGCAAGGAAGGACCTCTTCCCTAGAGCTGTCAGAGGGAACATGGCCCTGAGGATACCTTGAGTTTGGATGTCTAGCTTCCAGATCTATAGGGCAAAAATCTGTTGTTTTAAGCTACCCCGTGTTGGCACTTTGTTACAGCAGCCTTGGGGAAGCAGAACGCCCAGGTTCCCCACAGGCAGACACACACAGGTCCCGAAATCAGGGACTAAGGAAGCACTGTGATGGTATGAGTGTTGCCTTCTCTCATCTGCTGACCCTGCTGCAGCCACAGCGGTGGTTCCAGAGCATGTAGCTATTTAGGACTTTGATCAGCCGGTGAAGGCTGAGTGGGAGGCAGCAGAAGAAGTGAACAGTGATGAGCCGGCATGCACGGCTGCTCAGAGAGCAGGGCTGAGCCAGCAGGAAGGCCTCTGGAAGTAAAGACACCAGGGACAGATCTTAAAAGAGGAGGAGGAGGAGGAGGAGGAGGAGGGGGAAGGGATGACCAAGGAAGGGGGTCAGGCAGCAGAGGGGAGATGTAGAACAGCA